>CAUYRH010040628.1:0-48098 GCA_963574655.1 Perodicticus potto
CATCGTGGTGGCGGTGCTGCGCATGCGCTCGGCCGAGGGGCGGAGGAAGGCCTTCTCCACCTGCGGCTCCCACTTGACCGCTGTCTCCATGTTTTATGGGACCCTCATCTTCATGTATCTCAGGCGGCCCACCGAGGAATCTGTGGAGCAGGGAAAAATGGTGGCTGTGTTTTACACCACAGTGATCCCTATGCTGAATCCCATGATCTATAGTCTGAGAAACAAGGACGTGAAAGAGGCTGTCAGCAAAGCCATTGCCAAGGGGAACTTGGGCCGGTAAAACTGCAACAAATATATTCGTGGTACTGTTTGCATAATAAATGACCAGGGATAAACGTCCTAGAACAAAAGTTCTAGCTTTAAAGACAACTCTTACATACACTGAGGGGTCCAATGTAACAGAAGGATGTTTTGCCCCATAAATGGAAGCCTATTAATAGCAAGCATGGTTTCTCTTACATCTGTAACTGTATTATGAAAACTGACATGTCATTCAGAGCATATGTAACATTGTGCTAAGTGCAGTTATTGCAGGACTCATGATAATTTTAAATAAATAAATGATAATTTCGAGATATGCTTGTTAGTAATACTTGTTTCCTGGGGTATTTTGTATACATGTTACTCAACCTAGATGTCTTGTGAAATATGTCTTTTCTCAGAAAAAAAGTAAAAAACTCATTTTGTTTTCCTGACCACAGAATGTTGATAAACTTGCTTTACCTAAGAGTGTTCAAAAATTTTGGAAAATAAAATTGTATTTAGAATCTTTAACTTGTGTCTTAATATAATCCAGTTTGTCATCAGTGTGCATTATTCAATAATAAATAATGTTTGCATTTCCAACTGTATGTTTTCCTATCCTAACTCTATTTTTTGGTTTAAATTATGGTGCGTGTGTATCCTTTTCTTTTTTTTTTGAGGCAGAGTCTTACTCTGTTGCCCCACGATAGAGTGCCATGACATCAGCGTAGCTCATAGCAACCTCAGCCTCCTGGGTTTACGTGATCCTCCTGCCTCAATCTCCTGTGTAGCTGGAACTACAGGCACCCGCCATGATGCCTGGCTAATTATTATATTTTAGTAGAGATGGGGTCCTGCTCTTGCTCAGGCTGGACTCAAACTCATGAGCTTACATGATTCTCCTGCCTTGGCCTCCCAGAGTGGTAGAATGACGTACATGAGCCACCACACCTAGCCCACGCACATTGTATATATACCCTATAATATATATATATATATATAATATATATGTGTGTGTGTATATATATGTGTATATATATATCCTATTATATATATATCTTATATATGTGTGTGTATATATATATGTGTGTGTGTGTGTATGTGTGTGTATATATATATATATTTAACAGGGTAAACTATTGCTGATGGAAAATTTTCCTGCCAAAGGACAAACCAGTATATATTTTCTGATACTTAAAGTCTGAGCTTGGGTAATAGCATATTATCTCAGCAATTCATTGTTGATTTTATAATTTGAAATTTGTTCGTTTTCAGCTTATCCTTACTAAAATTAAATTCTTTAATTCTGTATGTAGCAACTTAAACTTTCAGTGCCTAGAGTTGATCAACCAGGTAAGAAGCATTGTTTGAACAGATGCTCTTGTACAGAGGATGAATTCAAATGCCATCAGTAGAGTTCAAAATGATAACTACTTGGGCCTGCTTAATAAATTTTAAACGCTAACTGTTTAATTTATCTGGATTGTTCTACATTTTATTTTTGCAACAGGAAAAGTGGAAATTTACCCCAGAAGACTCTTACAAACTTATGCACAATGGAAGGCAAATGAAGAGTAGAAGTCACTTCTGATGAATTTATTCTTTAGTAAGTGCTAATCCTATTATAGGAGCACATGATTCAGTATATAAATATTGACTCTAAGAAGTTACATTTAGTTGCAATAATGCCTCTTAAAAGATGGACTAGGTTAAACAAAGGTGGTATTGTTATTCATGTGAATTTACTATGGTTCACTTTCCCAATAATAAAGAATGGGTTGAGTAGATGCGTACTAATTTTTACATTTAGATTCTCACAGCGGAAATTATGTTAACACTATGTTTGTGTTTTTATACCACAGCTACAAAATCTAGGGCTGCTCAAAAAACAAGTGCTTCCACAGAGATAACCATAATCACCTGACATTCCAAGGCCGTATTTTCTGTGGTCATTGTGACAGAGCTGTTCCACTGTCTCCAATATTTAATGTTTCCTGTTAGACTTAAAACATTGACCATCCCACTTCAGGAAGACCCTCTTGTGTGGCTTTGCTGGGAGTGGACAATGCCATATCTCACTCATGTAGGAGTCTCATGCCTGCGGCTCTCCCAGGCTGGTGTTGCACACTAATGTCTCTACAGTTCTGGGGTCTCAACAGTGGCTCTCCCCTGCAGCATTAGCCTACGGGGCACTTCCTACAGCAGCTTTCCAGCTCTGGCAAGTTTCTACCTCGGCTCCAGGCTTTCCACTTCATTATTTGAAATATAAAGAGAGGAAGCCATAAATCTACTTCTCTTGCATCTTTGCACCTGCAGAATTAAGGCTATGCATCTTTGTAGCTGTAGAAATAGCACTATATGGACCCTCCCAAAGTTTACAGCTTATACCTTCTGGAGCGGTGGGTCAAGAAGAACTGGGGCCCACTTAAGCCACAGGTGAAGTAATGAAGGAGCTCTCTTCTGGGGTTTGGTAACAGAAACCCAAGGTGACACCGGAATGCAAACCTAAGAAGGGTGCATGGGCTCATTTTCAGGAAACCATTCTGACATCTTAGAACACTGGGCTGTTTGTGGAGGGCCTGAAGTTCAAATGCCTTCAAGATCACCCTGCTGTTTTCTTCATCCATGTACTTGATCTCTGTACTGATCTCCTTAGAAAACAGTCATTTGGCCACATCTTTGGTTTCCTCTTCCAACACACTTTTTCATGCTTGTCATGACTAGGCTGAAAATTTCTAAAATTGCTCTTTTTTGCTTCTCTTTCCATTAAAAATTCTATCTTTAAGTCATTTTTTTTCCTTCTTACACCTTACTGTATGTGGTTCACAGGATCACACAGCTCAAAATTTTGCTTAGCATTTTTTTTTTGCCTGAAATTTTTGTTTGTCTGAAACTCATCCTTCTATAAATCTCTACAGAAGGGATGGGAACCTGCAGCCTTGGGGTCACATGTGACCTTCAGGATCCTTGAATGTGGCCTTTTAACTGAGTCCAATATTTCTACATATGTGTGTGTGTGTATACATGCATATAAAGTTCATGTGCAATTTAAATGCACACACAAATACATGTATACACACAAGCACAAGCATTTATTTCTTTATTTATATTTTATTAATTTATTAGAGGTAATGTGTTAGGGAATTGGCTCACAAGACTATGGAGGCTGAGAAGACCCACAACAGGCCTGTTGCAAACTGGAAACCTCTGGATGCTAGTTAATTGGCTCAGTCCAAATCCTAGAGCCTCAGAACTGGGGAAGATGATGGTGTGATTCTCTGATTCTGAAAGCCTGAGAAGCCTGGAGGATACTTGTTCATGCCCTGGAGTTTTAAGCTGGAGATCTTGAGATTCAAGGTCCAAGAGTAGGAAGAGGAGTATTCCCATCTCCAAGAAGGAGAACAAGAGAGGACTGAACTCACTTTTATTAGCAAACCTCTCATAATATAGTGGCATTAATCTACTCATGAAACAGAGCCCCCACTGCCTAACTGTAATGGTCACACCTCTTAATATCAACACAATGACAACTGAATTCAACAAGAGTATTAGAGGGAACAGTCAACCACAGCATTCATCGCACTACTGGCACCAATTTTCTGCTTTTGATAAAATTGTGTCTCTATAACAGTATACCAGAGAATGGGTAATTTATAAAGAATGGTGATTGATTTCTTATAGTTATAGGACTGGGAAGTTCAAAGTCAAGTTCCCTGCATCTTGTAAGAGCTTTCCTTGCACGTGATGGCAGAAGGCATTACGTGGTGAGAGAACAAGAGAGAGCAATGAGCGTTGAGAATGCATATGTGACAACGTATATCTTTATTAAATAGTCTAGTCTTTCATTATAGTCAAGATTACCCACCCATTTCATTTTTCTAACCAAACATCTGTGAATACACATCACTCATCCATGTATACATGTTTGTGTGAATGTGTGTATATATGTGTGCATATACATAATTTTAGAATCTGTCTAAAGAGAGATTTGCTAAAAGAAAATCCATTCATATTTTGATTATAAGTGCATCATATTTAAAAATTAACTAGAGCTTAGAATTTACATAGCAAATATTAATATGCTCCTCTGTGATATATGCTATGCTTCTTTATTATTTAGGAATTTTAAGCATCCCACACTAAACTTTTTAAATGTCTTCTTATCAGTCCTTTTGTTTACTATAACAATCCTGGATTTTTCCCCCCTTATTACAGCCAGAAGTATTTTGTGATTGATAATGATGCATGATTAAGATTCTATGGCAGGTATATGACGTGGCCAGTTAAGTGTGTGACGTCATCCTGGAAAAAGTACTATGTATCACATTGCTGAATGTCACCATGGCCACCTGCGAAGTACTCCCCTTGGGAGGCTACGCAGCACCTGATCTATCCTTCAGAGCAATTCTGGAACTCTTTCTGGAATGGCTGTCTGAACTGTCATCACACAAAAACACACACCAATGACGAACGCCACTCAGCAAGACACCACCATACACTGCACATTGACATGAGCATCGCTGTGAGACACTGATATACCAAAGTTATGAAACCTTACCAAGTTGTTGGTACAGGGAAGTCAGTGTAAGCACATAGTGGAAAGTTTGTGAACTTAATTGTCAAACTTCATATATGTGCATGGGTATATGGGTATATATACTTTTGTAACTGACGATGTTAATAACATTCAAGCAGCTTTTAAAATTTCCATTGTCTCTTCCATGTTATCACTCAGATATAATAGTATATCTCTCCCGTCTGCTGACAGTTTTGTCTTTGATCTATCTTGTTATCTCACTGTACTTGTTTCTTTCTTCCTAGTCTCTGTTTTCCCTACTGCCTTCCATCCTCAGGAGGATCCCTAGGTTAGAATTTTAGGAAAAAAAAAGTCATAAGGACAACAAGAATCCCTCTATTTCCTAATTTGAGGTTCTAATTGAGATGATTCCACTCTTTCTTTGTTAAATATGACAATGACTGTTGAGTAATGACAGATCATCTTTATTACTGTATTAATATTCTAGTTGCTGCTTTCCTAGTAGCTTTAATTATAAGAGAGTTTAATTTTTTATCAAATACTTTTTAAAAATAATTTCTTGAGATAACATTGAGCTTTTTCTTTTGTCCTATAATTATTTAAATGACACTAATAAATTCAAACAATGAAATGATGTTCTTAATTAGAATAGAATACCAGAAAAATAGATACAGTGTCTCAAAATAAATTTAGAAATTGTTTGCCATTTAATTCCCTCAGATAGCATTTTTAATGTCTATTTTTTTCTCTGGCAATATCCTTTCTACTGAAAAATCACAAGCACTGTTGAAAATAGAATCAATATTGCTAGTGTGAATCGCTGCTAATATAGAAGCAGTGTGCTTCATCATTAAGAGCTTTCCAAGAAATCTATCAACTGGATTTTTATAATGACCACTGATTTCAGTTATAATATTTCATTAGTTTTTCAGTTCTCTATTTACAACTGAAGAAAATAAGGCTCAGTAAAAGAAAACATAGGTGCCCCAAAACACCCAAGTTGTGTAACTTTGAAATAGAGGACACAGTTTTCTCCTTGTCACTCCCCACATCAATCACATCAGCCTCTTAACAATTTATTTATTAATTTTTCTTTTTATTTTGAATTCCAAAATCAATTTACCTGAGCTTATTTCTTTCTCTATCCAATTTTAGGTACTTAATTTCTAATTCACTTAGTGTCAATTTTTCTTGTTTACTCACAAAAGGGCATAGGGCTATCCATGAATAATGTTCTGAATATGCCTTCATTTGCAAATGCATACACAAAATATTATTTTCCTGTTGCTTAAACTGTAAATTTGATATTTTCCTTCAAGTATATTTATTTTAGTAGTGTTCACTAGAGTGACTTTTCCTGCTATCTTTTGATATAATTTGTGCTTTTCAATGAGATTTTTAAGGACTGCCCTATTTCTAGAAATTGATCAGAATGTAGTCATCAGCATTTATCTTAGTTCAGTCCATAATTCATACCCTCAAAATATGCAGAAACCAGTAATCTGTATAGTTGTTGCAGCTCACAGGCCATCACCACTATCAAACTGTAAAGACACAGCACATCCTATCTTATATTATTAGCATATACACTCTCGCAATTAATGTTTATGTGCAATCTACATGTGAATATGTGTTTTAACCAGCTGTCTGTATTGAATTTCTTGTCCAGGAAACAATAAACATGACTTGCTTTCCCTTCATGCATTCTGGTAGGGACTTTGAGTCATAGTACATTTAAAAAAAAAAGAAAGAAAAAAAAAGCCTTGTTATAAAAGATGAAATTTGCCATTAAATTTGAAAAGTATCAATCAATGATTATATTCTCAAAGTTCTTTAATGCAGAATAATATGGAGAATCAAACCACAGAATTTAGAAGTTCCCAAATGCCTGTTGCCTTATACCATACAATGCAAAAGGATTTACTTTAGCAATTCTATTTTTAGTTGGGCTAACAAAATTCAGTGTCTGGGAAAATTTTCTTAAAATGTTAATTTCTTTATCTACCATTGTTACTCTGGCGATTTTAATGAAATAATTATTTGTAAGTAAAAAGAAATGAAGTTAGAGTTTGCTCAAGAGTTGATGATGAAACTGTCTCTCTGGGTCTTATTACAGAACTCTTTTGAAAACAAAATTACCTACTATAATTGCTATAAAAAGTGTGTTTGCTCACTAATCAGTTTCCAGGGGCCTTATTAGAATGATTGTTTTCTCAGTTTTTATATGGACACATATTAACTGAAATCAGTATCAACAAACTCAAAGTTTAAACTTTTTCATTATGATTAATGACTACACAGTTTGTTTTGAGGATGTTAGATGATTATCTGATTCCTTAGGGATGGCCATTCCCTCTACCTTGAAGCATCTTCCTATGGGAGACAAGGTGGTTTAGTGGGAAAACAAGAATTTGGATCCATACCTAGGTTTGTGCCAAAGCTCTTCCCCATTTTACCAGCGCCCTCTTGGGACGGTTATAAACTCAGAACCTCAATTAGGAAATTGAAGTACTACTTACAACAGAGGGTTATAGTAAACTTCTAATGAATACTAAATTACTTTGCAAACTGAACATTAATGGTAATACCAACAATAATAATTACATTGTATAACTTTTTTTAAATTTACAATTGACCATTTCTTCTTCTTCTTCTTCTTTTTTCTTTTTCCCCAAAATGTTACAATGGTACATATGATTTTGGTTACATGGATTGCTTTTGAAATGCTTCCGTTACAATTATAAGAGTATCCATCACCCATGTAGTGTTCATTGTATTTGTTAACATAACATACACTAACATTTTGTTAACCACTCATGATTGATAGGCACTTGGGTTGAGACCAAATCTTTGCAATTGCAAATTTGAGTGCAGGTGAATTTTGATAAGATGACTTGTTGCTTTTGGGTAAATACCCAGTAGCGAATTGCTGGATCTAAGGATAGGTTTACTTTTAGTTCTTTGAGGTATCTCAATCCTGTTTTCCATAGAGATTATGCTAATGTGCAGTCCCAACAGTATATGAGCATTCTTGTCTCTTTGCGTTCACATGAGCATCTACAGTTTTGGTCTTTTTCATTAAAATCATTCTTACAGGGGAAAGATGATATTTCATTGTGGTTTTAGTTTGCATTTCCCTTATGATTAGTGATATTGAGCATTTTTTCATGTTTATTGGCATATGAAAAATGTCTATCTATCTTCTTTTGAAGAACTTCTGTTTATGCCTTCTGTCTACTTTTAAATGGGGTTGTTTGTTTTATCCTGCTGATTTGCTTGAGTTCACTGTAGATTCTAGTTATTAGCCCTTTGTCTGATATATAGCTTGTAAATATTTTCTCCCATTCTGTAGGTTGTCTACTTGCTTTGTTGATTATTTCCTTAGTTGTGCAGCAGGTTTTTAATTTAATTAAGTCCCATTTATTTATTTATTTTGAGACAGTGCCTCAAGCTGTTGCCCTGCGTAGAGTGCTGTGGCATCACACCTCACAGCAACCTCCCAACTCTGGCCTCAAGAGATTCTCCTGCCTTCACCTCCCACATAGCTGGGACTACAGGCACCTGCCACAACACCCGGCTATTTTTTGTTGCAGCCATCATTGTTCTTTGGTGGGCCCAGGCTGGATTCGAACGTGCCAGCTCAGGTGTATGTGGCTAGCGCCTTAGTCACTTTAGCCACAGGCGCTGAGCCATCATTTATTTATTTTTGTTGTTGCTGTACTTGCCATTGCATTCTTAGTCATAAATTGTTTGCCTAGGCTCATATCTAGGAGAGATTTTACTACATTTTCTGCTAGAATTCCCATGATTTCATGTCCCACATTGAAATCTTTCACCCAGCTTGAGCAAATTTTTGTGAATGGTGAGAGATATGGATTCTGTTTCATTGTTCTGCATGTGGCTATCCAATTTTTCCACCACTGTTTATTGAATAAGTATCCTTTGCCCTAGTGTATGTTGCTGTCTGCTTTGTGAAAGGCTAATTGGCTGTATGGGTATAGTTCTATGCTGTGTTCCATTAGTGTATGCCTCTAATTTTGTGCCTGTACCATGCAGTTTTGGTAATTATATCCTTCTAGTCCAATTTGAAGTCTGGAAATGTGATGGCTCAAGATTATTTTTTAACTTAAGATTATATTGGCAATTTGGGTTCTTTACTGGTTTCAAACAAAGAGTATAACTATTTTTTTCTAGATCGGTGAGATATGCTATTTTGATGGGCATGGAATTGAATCTCTAATTCACTTTGTATAGTATGATCATTTTGATTCTATTCATCCGTGAGCATGATATATCTATCCATTTGTGTCATCTCTGATGTCCTTCTGTAGTGTTTCATAGTTCTTCTTGTTATGAACTTTTACCTCCTTGGTTAAATATTCCTAGATACTTTAATTTCTTTGAAGCTATTATGAATGGTATTGAGACTTTGATTTGAATCTCAGCTTGGCTATTATTGGTATAAAGAAATGCTACTGATTTGTGTACACTGGTTTTATAGTCTGACTTTGCTGAATTTATTTATCAATCCCAGGAGTCTCTTGATGGAGTCTTTGAAGTTTTTTAGGTGTAAAATGATATCATTAGCAGAAAGCAATAGTTTAACCTGCTCTTTCCTTGTTTGGATACCCTTTGTTTGTTTCTCTTGCCTGATTGCTCTGGCTAGGACATTGAGCACTAGGTTGAATAGAAGTGGTGATAGTGGGCACTCTTGGCTTGTTCTAGTCCTTAGAGGGAATGGTTTCAATGTTTCCCCTTTTGGCATCATGTTAACTGGTGGTTTATCATATATGACTTTTAAATTTTGTGATATGTTTTATCTATGCCTAGTATGAAGTGGTGTTGGATTTTGTCAAAATCTATTGAAACGATCAGGTGGTCTTTGGTTTTGCTTCTATTTATGTTGTGAATCACATTTATTTATTTACATATGTTGAAGCATTAAGCCCACTTAGTTATGGGGGATTATTTTCTGGATGTGCTGTTGAATTCAGTTTGCTAGCATTTTCCTGAGGATTTCTGCTTCTAATAATATAGTATTAGTAGGCATGTTGGTCTGTAGTTTTCTCTTTTTTTTATTTCCTTTCTTGGTTTTGATATCAAGGTGACACTAGGTAGGTTCATAGAATGAGTTGGGGAGTAGGATACCCTCCCTCTCAATGTTATGGAATACTTTCTGCAGTATGGATACCAACTCTTCTATGCTGGTCTCATAAAATCTGACTATGAATACATGTGGTCAGGCTTCTTTTTTTGTTGGAAGATTTTTTATTACTGCTTCAACTTCTCAGGTTATTTGTTTAGAATTTCTATTTCTTCCTGATTAAGTTTTGGGAATTTGTGTGTTCCATAATTTGTCCATTTCCTCTACATTTTGAATGTATGTACATAGAGATTTTTATAGTATTTACAAATGATATTTCATATTTCTCTGGTATCAGTTGTGATATCATCTTTTCCATTTCTGGTTGTGCTTCTTTGACTACATTCTATTCTATTCCTGGCTAATGTGCTAAGAGATTTATCAAAAATAGAAATAATTTATTTATGAGGAGTAATTTATAATTAATATTAAATTACTTTGCAAACTGTAAATTAATGGTAATACTAACACTAATTATAACAGTGTCTAAGATTTATTCATTGCTTATTACATCCTAGATAAGCTGTTAAATATATCTATATACATTATGTTATTGATACATTAATCAGAACATTGTGAATGTAGATAAAATGATCCCATGTTTCAAACAAGAAAAGAGAGGCTCAGATAGTTTAAATGATTTTCATCAAGCCACAGCTAATAGATGTGTTAGCTATTATATTCAAGGTCTAACTGTAGAAGGGGTATTCTTAAGTACTCTGTGCTTTCTCTCTCTATATATATTTTTTTCAAAATTAATTCTAAGATAGTCAAGCATACATTACGATAATATCCCTTTCAGTAATAAATCTGGTATTCTCTTGTTATTTTTAGTCACAGGTTTAATTTTTTATTAGAAATATAGATAATAGATGTATATACACCTATAAGAAATATCTTTGATTGAACAACTTTAGGGTAGTTCCTTAGTCTTCTTTTAATCTGATTTGTGTATTTTCTTATAAAATACAGTTTCAGTATAGAATGCTGCTAAGTCAGTTTAGCAAGAACTCCTCACCCATGGTAT
The DNA here is from genome assembly GCA_963574655.1 of Perodicticus potto. Taxonomy (NCBI): domain Eukaryota; kingdom Metazoa; phylum Chordata; class Mammalia; order Primates; family Lorisidae; genus Perodicticus; species Perodicticus potto. The sequence continues at coordinate 10,951 of CAUYRH010040628.1, forward strand.
CTGCTCACCCCTACTATCTGATCAGGTTCCTTATCCTTCACCATGCTCCAGGTGATGTGTGATGAAACTGTCCTGTATCCAACAAGAATACTGATAGGCCAGTTTATCCAGATTTCCTCTTGCTGGTTATATTTCCTCTAAATCGTTCTTCATCCACTAACTCCCAATGACCACTTGCCCATGTTATATTCAAAATCAGGCCCAAATATTTCTGCCACTGCAAGACCCCATTGCAGTTGTCCCCTTATCATGATTCTAAAGAAAGTCTTCCTCATTATGCTTTCACAGGTATCATTGGTTAAATATCTTCAACCAAATACACATTTATGCATGTATAACATTTATTTGATATATCTTAACTGAAGCAACTGTTATATTCTTCAAACAAGACTCCCACTCCTCTGTGAATCCAATAGCACAATGGGAGAAAAACAAAGAAAATGTTATAGACAAGGAGACGATGTACAGCATTTTCAAACTGCACAGGAAATTCAGCTAAGAATTGAACATTTTCCATTTTATTCATCAATTGTAAGATAGATGGGTGTCCTAGAGCAGACTGATCTCAGTGTAGAAGAAAAATTAGATTTAAACAAAGATATTTGCACTAGATTGTTCATTGCAGTTCAATTCATAATAGCCAAGTCATGAAAGAAGCCCAAGTGCCCACCGACCCATGAATGGATTAATAAATTGTAGTATATGTATACCATGACATATGATACAGCCTTTTAAAAAAATATATGGAGACTTTGCCTCTTTTACCTGTACATGGATGGAGCTAGAACATATCCTACTTAGTAAAGTATCTCAAGAATGGAAGAAAAAATATCCAATCTACTCAGTACTATTATGAAACCAATTTACAATCACTCACACTTTCATATGAAGAATAGATCACAACTATGGCCCAAGATGAAGGAGGGGGGAGGAAATGAGAGGAGAGGGGGAGGTCAGATAGAGGGAGGGTGAATGGTGGGATCACACCTATGGTGCAGAATGCAAGGGTACATATCAGATCTATTAGTATAGAGTATAAATATCTTAACATAATAATTAAGTAAATGAGATGAGGTATATCTTAACCAGTATGATGTAAGAATTCCTAATTCTATATGAAATCAGCATGTTGTACCCCATAAATGCATTAATGTATACAGGATCTATGTGTTTATGATTTAATTTTAAAAAGACTAAAGGATTTTGAGAAATTAAAAGCAACAGACAACTTTTTCAAGAATTTTGACTACTGATTTCAGTTGTGTTTTGTGCACATATCTAATGCATATATAATAGTTTTCAATTTGGGAGTGATAATACAAATTTTTATTTTTCAATATTTATTTAGGAATAAAAGCATCAGATGTTTAATAGGAATTCTCAATAGACTACAAAATTATTGTCTTCTAATTTTCTTAATAAAAGATAACATTCCTTTCTATTAATCCATACTTACAGAAAATGTAGAGATTTCCACATTAACTCTACAGAATGGATTCAGTGGTAAAAGTGGGATGAACAGGCCCGGCGCCCATAGCTCAGTAGTTAGGGCACCAGCCACATGCTCTGGGGCTGGTGGGTTCAAACCTGGCCCAGGCCTGCTAAACAACAATGAGGACAACAATAACAAAATAGCCAAGCTTTGTGACAGGCGCCTGTAGTCCCAGCTGTTTGGGAGGCTGAGGCAAGAGAATCGCTTAAGCCCAAACATTTGAGGTTGCCGTGGGCTGTGACATCATGACATTCTATCAAAGACGACAACTTAAGACTCTGTCTCAAAAAAAAAAAAAAAACAAAGTAGGATAAACAAAAAGAATATATGCTAATGAGTATAGACCTTAGAATCATGTGTCATATGGTTATGTAGATACATGTACATATGTGCATATACACATGTTTACACGTATATACATACATGCTCACACACACACACATATTCATACAGAAAGAGACAAGAGAGAGAGAAGAGTAAATAAGTTCTGTAGGACATGGGAAAATCATTTCACTAAAGAGAATACAACGATCACCAGGAAGACTGAGTAAATTTTCCAGATTTACCAACATAGACGCTAAAACTGTGGTGACAGCAGTTCTCTATTTTATGTCAATTTTTAGATATCTTGGTTTCATTTGTGTTTCCGATTTGATCTTAATTTTTTTAAATCTTTTGATCATTTACTATTTACTGAAGAGTTAACTGAACTCTTTTACATACATTAACTCATTCAATCTCATGAAAACATTGCAAAGAAGTTGCAATTTTTAATTTCAAAATTGGATAAAATGAGGCATATAAAAAAACATGGACTTTTCCCAAAGTTTCATGATTGTGTTGCTCATGATTTAAGTACTGGATTTGTCATTTCACAGAATTTGAATTCTTAATCAAAATGAACTAAGCACTATAGTTTATTACATCATTTCCAATAATAGGGCTCACATTTGCCTTTATGAAAATATTTGATTGGTATATTTTAAGTATGTTTCATTAAAAGGATTTGAAATTTTTGATATAATTTTTCTAGCTCTTCTTAAATTGGAAAAAATATGGAAGAAAATAACACAGCTTTCGGATACCTCTAGAGGTTCAAATTTAGATCCAAAGGGACCTGGGAACCAATAAATCACCAAAATAACTTCAGAATGAGCTCACTGTGAGCCAAGAGCCTTGCTAAGCAGGTAAGTCAGATGGAGTCTGTGTTTCATGCCAATTACTTACCCTTACCTGTCCACCAGCTCCCTATTAGAAACCTCCTCGTTGGTGAGCTGGGATAGTAAATGCAATCAGACTGCACTGTAACTGTGTTTCACACCTGCATATTGTCTGCTTTTCAGCACTTTCTAAAGGGTATCTATTTATACTTAAAATACTATTTTATCAATCCTCAGCATTTCTCTTATACTTTCTCTTTCTCTCTCTGTAAATGATCTCATGCTGGGTTAACCACAAAACCTTTTAGAATTTAGCCCTCTTTTTTGGATTAGTACTCGTAAGAGAGTACTTTATTGCTGATGGAGGAGAGAAATGGGGGCAGTTGAGATTTCCCTTCTAAAATTCTCTCATGAAGTTTGTGCACCAAAAACAGCTTTTCCTTTAAGTGGTAGTAATAAGCTTTGTAAACATTTTTCCTCTTAACTAAAGAATGCATACTCACTATGGTTTTTTGAATCCTGGAATGAAATAGAAAAATACCATTTATCAATTGGTAATTTATCAATACTCTGTAAAAGTGTTTGTCCTAAACCAGGACTCCATATTCATTTGACTCAAGCCAGTGCTTCCCAGCCTTTTCCATGTCTGGCCATGCCATTGTGGGGGGATTTGAAACCCACAAAAGAGCATCTGATGGCTGAAGGCACCAGTCTGGATGCCTGCAGCACACTGGCTGAGCACAGGGTGCCCCTGCAGTTGGATAGTAAGCCCTAGAAGAGAAATTAAACTTGGTGCAGCCCTGGAGTGAAGGATGCTCAACTTGGAAAAGTCCTGCAAACCCAGATAAAGCACGAGGCAGGGCTTGTGAGTAAATCAGGAAATGTCTTAATGAGTATATAGTGAACAGGAGAGAGGAGGTCTCTACTCACCATGTGCTGCTTCCCTTTTATAGACTTTTTTTTTCTGTGCAAAGCATTGCCATGTATTAGGTGCCAAAGGCAAATCTTTCAATAATTAATGTAGTGGAGAGGTTAATCCATTCTGCAGCTATGTTTTGAGACTCCAGTCAAATAGTATCTAAAGAGACTAGTAGAGAACCAAATAAACAAAACTATTTATTATCAAAGAATTAGCCAACTAGCAGAATGGACTAAAATTACAACTGGTGATTAATTTGGGTAATCATTAAAATAGTTCAGAATAACATTTTTTCCCTCATCTTCAGGCATCAGATGCTCATTGTATGTTTTTCATATCCCCCCACAATGACATGATAAGACGTACTTACATAGTTAAGTAAATATCTAAAATTTTCCAACAATATTTTAAATAGATAGGAACATGTGAATTTTGTATGTTATGAATATTGATTGGCATTTAAATCCAGATATTTAAATATATTCATAAAGTTAAATGCATCTTAATAAAATTATAAAAATAACCTATGCACACTATATACCTAATTTTAATGAATAATGATTAGATATACATTTAACTTGTATTTGAAACTGACTTATTAATGAGATGGGGGTCTTGTTTATAGTGCTGATGAAAAGGACTGTCCCAAAGCTCAAGGTCTTTAGTATACAGGAAATTTTTACACCTGGGGGGAAATAATAAGTAGTTTTCACATAGAAGTATTCCTTTAGTTTGTAAAATGTGAAAAGAGTAAATTTTGAAAAGGAAGTACAAAAAGAACCAAGGGTACATGTATCTTCTTCTCAGGCAACTCATTTTCATAAAGGAGCAAACACAGAAGGGGGGAGCTGACAGTTTTCATGAAGCTATTCTTGTACAAGTCATCACTGGTGAGTCTTTCATCTTGAGCAGAGACAGGAATTGCCCATTTGGAATTGCACTGGCTTGGTGGAGTCATATACTCAAATTAATTCAACCACAGGTTAGGTAAATAAAAGCAAAAGAAAATAGATAATTTTGAAAATACAGCTGAGATTTGCTTGCCATTCCAATCATTGAATTTGGTTTTTGGCTACTGGTTCTCAAGAAACAGGTTCGGCGCCCGTATCTCGGTGGTTACAGCACCAGCCACATACACTGAGGCTGGCAGGTTTGAACCTGGCCTCGGCCTGCTAAACAACAATGATGACGACCTCAACAAAAAATAGCCTGGTATTGTGGCGGGCACCTGTAGCCCTAGCTACTCAGGAGGCTGAGGCAAGAGAATCACCTAAGCCCAAGAGCTGGAGGTTGCTGTGAGCTGTGATGCCACAGCTCTACCAAGGACAAAAAAGTGAGACTCGGTCTCAAAAAAAAAAAAAAAGAAAGAAAGAAAGAAAAAGAAGAAGAAGAAGAACAACAACAACAACAACAAGGCTGTACATAAGGACCCCTGGGACAGCCTTAAAAATTGGAATACCTCAATGCCCCAAGTATTCTAATTAAATTGGCATGAGGTTCCTGGACATAGGAATGCTGCAAAATGCAAATTCGATTTGCAAGTAAAGTGAAGTTTGAGGGAACAGTTAGCTTTAGAAAAGATTCAGTTAAGCAGGATACATTGGTGCTTATTAAAGAAATCTTGGCTAAAATATATCAATGATTTTTAAAGATTTTCCCCTAAAAACTGACAGATGTGTGAAAATGATGATAAATGATGAAGTTTTGGGCTGGTGATTACTTCACAACAACCTAAGGAGAGTAAAAAAAAATTTCCTTTTAAAAAGCAGAGGGGTGGATAAAATCCACTGGAGCATTGTAGAGTAAATGCAGAATCATAAATGCTATTTCGTGTAAGCACTTTAAGAGATTTTCATGTGTATTTTTGTTCCTAAGTGCATTTTAAGTTTATTGAATTTGGAATTCAAACTCCGGCTTAACAGGCAACTCCACTGGGAATTTATTCTTCTACCATAATGTGGCCTTTAAACATTTCACTTTACTTCATAGTAAATATCCACTAGAGTCAACGCTGTCTTCTCGTATGGCTCCTCTGACTTGATTTGACCTGTACCTTGGAACCACCACTCGTCTTCAAGTTATATAAAAGCAAAACATAGGAACTGCTATGGCTTTTGTAAAGTTAAAAAAAAATTACCATAAATGTTAAATCTCTTCCCAACACCTTTTTTCACTAAAGGTGGTCTATTTTACTTTTACATTATATGGTAGCCTCACAATCATCCTTAATTAGGGTTCAAATCAAACTTCACAACTGCCATTGAAATAAAATCCTTCATGAGAAAAAGTTGGGTGTGTTCCAGTCCCATGTGGAAGTCAGAGAATCCTTAAATTCTGAATATTTGTGAATGAAACAGTTATTTACTGAGGAAGAGAGCATTAGATATATATGGAGGCTTTTTGTTTTTTTGGGTCTTTTTTTTAAATTTCAGGAGCCTGCAATTTTACCTTGACTAAGTATATCAGAACTTAGCAATATTTAATAAACACAAGCTTATTTGTCTTGTCCAAGCTTCAGCATTTAGTTTGACTCTATAAGAAATGAATTTATGTGCTAACTTTGTCCTTCCATCCCAGCGAATTAAAACTAAAGGAGTGAATTACTACACTTTAGGCAGAATAATTATGCATAGGAATATGTGCTCTGCAGTCAAGTACACCCAGTCACACTCATGCTGTGCCATTGATTCTCAGAGACCATAGCTTTAAGCCTGGGGTTTTCCGACTGTTCATAGGGCACAACAAGTGAGAATCTTCATGTTAGAGTAAGCAAGAAACTCTCTTAAATGAGTTCCTATCTTACACACAGTAGAGTCTCTGATAAGAAAAATACTCCATTGCAACAAATAAAATAATAATAGTATTAATAAATTAAATTTGAAATATGATGGGATTAGAAATGATAATCTCTTAAATCCCCTTTTGTTAATATTTTATAGTTCCATTTTGTAGTAAGTACATCTACAGACAAAATTAAAATAATAATAGTATTAATAGATTAAATTTGAAATATGATGAAATTAGAAATGATACTCTCTTAAATCCCCTTTTGTTAATATTTTATGGTTCCATTTTGTATTAAGTACATCTACAAACAAAATTAAAGTTCACATAGGCTAATATTGGGCTTAAGGAGGTCAATTTTCTTTTTCAGGGCTGGTATAAAATATAAGTAATTGTATGTTTTAAAAGTAGCAGCAAAATCTGCATCAAGCTGTGTACATGTACATTTTAATAAAACTTTTTACAATAGAATATTTCCTTAGAATATGTTATTGAAAGTACAACCAAATAGAGTATGTGTCTTAGATATTTTAAGTCTTTGAAACATATTGACATATTTATGGGGAAAGTTATTTATCTACATGTAGTTTAGCATAATAAGGAATTTGATAAATTACTTCATTTGTGTTAATTCTTTGGGATACTATCTTCAAAATGTAGTAAATTTTGATTGGAAAAAATATTGTATTTTTTATGCAATAAATTTTGTTTTGCATTACTTCTTTTAGCTTCTATAGCATAAAGCATTTATTTTATATAAATGGGGGACAGAATATGGGGAAGTGAGTAGGTCATGGTTGATATAAAATTATTTTAACATATACTACTATATAAATTTACTTTGATATATGGTTGATATATTTTATGGGCACATAAACAAAACTGAAAAGTAAGGAAATACTAATAAGGTTACGTTCATGAGTTAACTATTTCTGTGCTGCTGTGTTTATATATGCATAAAATTGATAATGGCAGCAAAACATCTCAGATATTGGTGTCAGTTGTCTCAAGTGGTTTCATAATATTTATTTTTAAGCCATAACTCTCTCTTATTTTCTTAAATTACAAAGCACAAAACTCTTAAGAGGACTATTCCAAAAGTAAACAATTCCTCTCCCTGAGTTGAGAATGGTGTGTCTTTAGAGTCAAGTGCACATTTTTGCCCACATGATGACAGGATTCAAGGCAAGAAGAGACCCATGATCATCTGTATCCAGCACTGGCAGGAGCTATAGGAAGTGTCATTCTTATTCTCCATCACCTGCAGCAAAGTTCATAAAAGTTGCCAGAATAAATGGCTGAAGGTAATATCACTTATGTTACGGAATTCATTCTCAAAGGAATTACAGATCGGCCAGAGCTCCAGGTTCCATGCTTCCTGATATTTTTACTTATCTATCTGGTCACAGTGCTAGGCAACCTCGGCTTGATCACCTTAATCAGAATCGATTCTCGACTCCACTCCCCAATGTACTATTTCCTCAGTCACTTGGCCTTTGTGGACCTTTGCTACTCCTCGGCTATCACACCGAAGATGATGGTGAATTTTGTCGTGGAACACAACACTATTCTCTTCCATGCTTGTGCAGTGCAGTTGGGTTGTTTTCTTACCTTCATGATCACGGAGTGTTTCCTGTTAGCCTCCATGGCCTATGACCGGTATGTGGCCATCTGTAGTCCCCTGCACTATTCAACTCTGATGTCAAGAAGAGTGTGCATCCAGCTGGTGGCAATCCCGTACACATACAGTTTCCTGGTTGCCCTCTTCCACACCATCATCACCTTCCGTCTGACTTACTGCGGCCCCAACGTGATTAACCATTTCTACTGTGATGACCTCCCTCTCTTAGCACTGTCCTGCTCAGACACACACATGAAGGAAATTCTGATTTTTGCCTTTGCTGGCTTTGATATGATTTGTTCCTCTTCCATTGTCCTCACATCCTACATCTTTATCATTGCAGCCATCCTGCGGATCCGCTCTACCCAGGGGCGACGCAAGGCCATTTCCACCTGCGGCTCCCACATGGTGGCTGTTAGTATCTTCTACGGCACACTGATCTTCATGTACCTACAGCCCAAGTCAAACCACTCCTTAGACACAGACAAAATGGCTTCTGTATTCTACACAGTGGTGATACCCATGTTGAACCCCCTAATCTACAGTCTTAGGAACAAAGAAGTCAAGGCTGCCTCGCAGAAAGCCTTAGATAAATGTTGTAAAACATTAAAGTTATTAAGAAAATGATAATGTTTTATTAAATAAAAGCAGGGAAGTAATCAAACTTTTTCTTGTAATTATTTCCCAGTCAACTGGAAACATAACTGTTACTTTAACAGACCTTGACACTTTCTACAAGGCCATAGGCAGATCCTGGAAAGATAGAATGGCTTCAATAATCCTGCCCTGGCCATAACAGCCTTTATAGATCACTGAAGTCATGTTCAAATGCACATACAAACACACATATGTATATCTCAAAGGTAGTAGGAGGTTTTTGTTAGAGCTAGAACTCTGGAACCCGACTGAATCTGTATTCTATTTCCTTTATTTACTAGCTGTGCAACCTTGACCAAAACTCTATAGACTGATTCCAATTCCAGGAAATAACAGGATCTAACTCATTTCTCTATTTTGAGGATTACATGACTAAATAATTATGAAACACTTAGAACAATATCCAGTGATAATAAGCATTTTTCAAGTTTTAGTTATATAAATGCATATATGTATTTTGATATTTTAGAATAAATCAATTAAACTAGTGATTTAATGTTATCCTATTTTTTAAAAAATTTTACAAGGAGATCATGATACCTAGAACCATTATATGGAACATAATCTTAGACTTCCCATCTGAAGTAACTATTTCTTCTTCTACACTTAAATTTTTCAGTGACTCAGATATGTGTCTATGAAGTGCTTGTAGACCATGGAGTATTGAATGAATTCTCTGGTTTGTGGATCAAAGGAGTAGGGCACTGGCCCCCTATGCTGGAGGTGGCGAAAAACTGCAAAAAAAAGAAAGAAAAAAAAATACAGTACAAAGCAGGTTCAATAAGGCCAGGCACAGTGGCTCACGCCTGTGATCCTAGCACTCTGGGAGGTTGAGGTGGGAGGGTCACTTGAGCTCAGGAGGTTGAGAACGCCCTGAGCAAGAGCATACCCATCTCAACTAAAAAGAGAAAAATTAGCTTGGCATTGTGGTGGTCACCTGAAGTTCTAGATACTCTGGAGGCTGAGAAAGGAGGATCATGTGAACCCAGGAGTTTGAGGGTGCTCTGAGACAGCCACTCTAGCCTGGGCAGCTCTGTCTAAAAAAAAAAAAAAAATTCAAAAAGAAAAAATTCAATGGTTTCAATAGAAAATCCCATGTTTATAGTCACCAAACATTATCTCTTGAGCGTGTGTTTATAAGGAGAGATACACACGATGTTCTCACATAGCACATATATGACAAATAGCGGTAGCGCAGACAATCTTTTTACAGGTAAAGAAATTCAGGCCCATAAAATCTTGATAACTTATCCAAAGAACACTGGTTTTCTGGGATTTCACTACACCTTTCTGCTTCATAAAATTATTTAGAGAAGTGATGCTTAAACACTAACTGAATTGAAGTAGTCATGTCTTTATACAATTGTAATTCCTTTGTATTAACTTTCATGTATTAAGGTAAACCTAGGCTTTCTCAGGGATTCCAACCATTCAGGTATACTGAGCAGGCATGCAATTCAGCTTCTTCAGTGAATGTACACAGTTCTGTGCAGCCTCTAAAACTGTTTCTTAGACGTGGCTCTAGAAAACACCAGTTTCTAAGTTAAATCATCAAAATCAACATCAGTCAGTCTTCAGATATATTTCTATAATATTTGTGCTTGTCATTCCTCAGTCTGTGATCGCTATAATGTTTTTGTGTCTGAATATAGAATAAAGGGGCTGATAAAAAAGTAGAAGGTAAATGTTGACCATCTTTCACTGTGTCTAAGATTAGGTAAAACGTGCCTGATTTCAGAAGCTACCCCTAGTTTTTGTGTTATATAAAGCTCAGCTCAATTATAAAAGAAGAAACATACTCATGGCACGTTTACAACATGAACATTTAGATAGAAATATGTGTAGACATTTGCACTTGGCTGCCACTAAAAGAGCCTTGGTAAATATCAGCTTTATCATCATCAGTAACATGAACCATCCCTAAATCATTTTCTTATAAACAAAAGTTTTTCAATTCTTTTTTGTTTTGTATCTGATCAGTGATATATCTTGAATAAAATTACAAGCAATTGTTTTTGCATATTGTTATTAAAATAATTATACTTTGTATTGAATTTTCTTTAACCATTTTTCAATTCTTTCTTTTCTTATCAAGGGGATTGCATTGTTCTTAAAATAACGGTGCCTTCAACATATGATTTTTTTAATGTAATATTGAATATTATCATCTACTCTAGATTTTCTGCACTGATGGTAGTAATATTAACAATAATATAATAAACAGCTGACATTTATAAACTATTTCTTCCCTTTGGCTTTATCCTAAATATATAGCATTTATGAACTCAGTGTTCTTATCAGCACTATTTAGTGATCACAGTGATTATTTATATATTTGTAGAGGTAAAAAGGGAAACACAAAGAAAATAAACAATGTGTCTTTTTACTCATTTTATGTCCCCAGAAAAGGATAACTTAAAAATGTGAGAACTTAAAATTCTTGGAAAACATTAATTTAAATCAGTTGTTTTAAAGGCACAAAATTTCAAGAATATATATAGAATTTAATCATTCTGGTGAATTTATAACATTTATATGCTTTCTTATAATTCCCTCCTGTGACAAGAGCAGCTTATAACCTGTTCAGTTAGAGAAAGTCCTGATTCGTGCACAATATGCTGTAGTCCTCATGTAGTACCTTAGATTTTTAGACTTTTTACCAATAACTGTAGTTGAAAGTATAAGAGAGTCATTAAAAATGAAGCTGTATGGTTGAACAAAATTCAACTCAAATCTTATTTCTTCCAGTTTCTAGTTATGTGTGTGTTAGTGAATTAATGTTTTTTGTTCTTTAAATACATGGAGAAAGTGAAGTGCTAGAGAAATTACTTTTATTGAAAATTGTAATATTAACTGAGGCAATCCATGTAAAACACCTTACCCAGCCCTTGACATACGAAAGCATTCAGTAGATGGTGATTTGGCTTTGCTTTGACAAATTTGGAATTAAATAAATTCATAAATCATTAATATTTCCTTGCTAAGTGAAACAAAAGTGGCTTAATAATTTTATCTTTTTAAAAAATTGTTTCCAGTTTATTGAGGGCACATAGAATTAGGTTATACTGATTGCATTAGTTAGGTAAACTCCCTAATGCAAGCTTTTTAGTTTTATCAGATCCCAGGGGATTCTTCTTATCCCCACTCATCTCCCTTCTTCCCACTCCCTTATTCCCCTGACACCCACCTTACAAACAGATGAGCATATTATAAACAAATTTTTTAGTTTCCATTATACCTGTTATTTAAAATAAACCTATATTTTCCTTAAAAAATTGACCTGAGTTTTTCTCTTATGAAGGTATGTATTAGATCATCTACTGGCTTCATATTAGGATTGAGTACATTGGATTCTTGCTTCTCCATTCTTGTGATACTTTACTAAGAATAATGTGTCCTACCTCCATCCAAGTTAATACAAAAGATGTAGTCTCCATCTTTTTTAACAGCTGCATAGTGTTCCATGGTGTACATATACCACAGCTTGTTGATCTATTCCCGGGTTGGTGGGCATTCAGGTTGTTTCCACATTTTAGTGATTGTAAATTGAATGTGATAAACACTCAAGTGCAAATTTCCTAATGATAAAATTATTTTCTTTCTTCTGGGTAGATGGGATGGCAGGATCAAATGAGAGGTCTAAATTGAGTTCTTTGAGGAGTCTCCATACTTCTTTCCAAAAAGGTTGTATCAGTTTGCAGTCCCACCAGCAGTGTAAAACTGTTCCCTTCTCTCCACATCAATGCCAGCATCTGCGGCTTTGAGACTTTGTGATGTGGGCCATTCTCACAGAGGTTAGGTGATATCTCAGAGTGGTTTTGATTTGCATTTCTCTGATGAAGAGGGATGATGAGCATTTTTTCAAATGTTTGTCTTAATTTTTTAAAGAAAATATATGTTTATTTTAAGTAATAGGTATGATGGAACCTAAGAAAATTGTTTATAATATGTTCATCTGTTTGCAAGCCATGCACCCATCTTCTTCAGAGAAGTTTCAGTTCAAGTCTCTTGCCCACATAAAAATATTTTTTTCTTTTATTGATTAGTTTAAGCTCTCTGTGGATTCTGGTTATCAGACTTTTTTCAGAAGCATAACCTGCAAATATCTTTTCCCATTCTGAAGACTGTTTGCTTTATTTACTGTGCTCTTGGCTGTGCTGAAGCTTTTTAGTTTGATCAGATCCCAGTAACATAATTTTGGTGTTGCTTCAATTGCCTGGGGGTTCTTCCTCATATAAAATTCTCCCAGGCCAATTTCTTAAAGTGTTTTTTCTGTACTCTCCTAATATTTTTATATTTTCATGTCTTAAGTTTATATCTTTTATCCAGTGAGAATCAATCTTTGTTAATGGTGAGAGATGGGGGTCCAGTTTCAATCTACAGGTTGCCAGCCAGTTCTACCAGCACCATTTGTTAAATAGAGAATCTTTCCCCCATTGAATGCTTTTGATAGGTTTGTCAAGGATCAAATTACTATAAGTGTCTGGGCTCACCATCTTTAATCATCAGAGACATGCAAATCAAAACCACTTTGAGATATCATATAACTCCAGGAAGACTAGCCACATGACAAAATCCCAAAACTATAGATGTTGGCATAGATGTGGAGAGAAGGGAACACTTCTACACTGCTGCTGGGAATGCAAGCTACTATGACCTTTTTGAAAAGAAGTTTGGAGAATATTCAAGGAACTAAAAGTAGACCTACCATTTGATCCTACAATCCCCCTACTAGGTATTTACCCAGATGATCAAAATCTTTTTACAACCAAGACATTTGTACCAGAATGTTTATTGCAACCCAATTCATAATTGCCAAGTCATGGAAGCAGCCCAAGTGCACATCAACCCCATGAATGGATTGACAAATGGTGGTATATGTACACTATGGAATACTATGCAGCCATAAAAAGATGGAGATTTCACATCTTTTATGTTTACCTGGATGGAGCTGGAACATATTCTTCTTAGTAAAGTATCTCAAAAATGGGAAAAAAAAGTATCCAATGTATTCAATACTACTATGAAATCAGTATATAATCACCCACACATTCATAGGAATGGTAAAACACAACTATAATCCAGAAAAAAGGAGGGAAGAGGAAAGAGTGGGGAGCGGAGGGGAAAGACCAGAAGGAGAAAGGGTATTTGGAGGGAATTCAACCTAATGTGCATAATGCAATGATACATTTCTAAACTACTAAGAATAGAGTATGAATGTTTTTACCACAACAAATAAGTAAGCAAGGAGATGATTATGTTAACCAGTTAGATGTAAGCATTCCACATTGTATATCAAATCAGCACATTGTACCCCATAAACACATTAACGTACACAGCTGTGATGTAATAAAGAATCAAAAAAGTAAAATACGTTCATCAATGTACATACACAAAGAAATTTAACAGAATTAAATTGCTTAAAATATGGTAAGAAAATAACCCCTTAATTTTTATATTTTCATTTTGTTGATTTAAAATGAAGAATATAATTTTGCCATCTATTTCAAATGAAGTCATTATTTCATTACCTAATAACAAATGAAAGGAATCATTGATACAATAGTAAAGTTAATAATTAACTTCACTGTGAAGTACTGTGAAGTACTATGTGCTGCAAACGGTGCAATGTCCTTTGCATTTATAGTTTTATTTAATCTTCATAATCAGTCCAGTAGAGGGAAACTACGACTAACTTATGCAGAAGAGGAAACTGACATACAGAAATTGGCCCATGATAATGTTCAGCCATTAGGAAAGCTAAAATTGCTAGCCAACATGTCTAAAGAATTCATTTCCTAAACTTGTATTTCCATAGATCATGCAGTGAATTATAATGGTGTACAGTGGAACTCATGATATAAACTGACACAGAATTCATATTGCTAAATATTTAATGTCAAAGTAACTCTGTTAATGTCATCCTTTCCAGCAGAATGCAAAGTGGGGTACTAGAGAATTTATTGTCTTAAAAAAAGGAAAAAAAAATTATTAATAAACTTTGATATGATGCTTAAAACATTTTCCAGATGATCTATGCAGTGAACTCAAAATCATGTTGATGTTGAACTATATTAATATATGCCAAATTTTTCTTATCACACTGTCATTTCTCAATACTGTTTCTTCATCTATTGATGAAGATCTCATGGCTAATCAGGATTAAGATATAGGAGCAAGGCACAATTGTAAGAAGGACTTTACCTAACAAATGCAATCTGTGTAACCTGGTTTCTTGTACCCTCAATGAATTCCCAACAATAAAAAAAAAAGAAAGATAACTCTCTCTATATATATTCTTTTACATTTCAATGATGCATAATTCACAAATGCCTTTTATGTGAAAACAACTGACCATCATGAAATAGTGGGTAAGACATACTCTGAATGGGGCTGAGCATTGAAAGTGGGGAATTGGTTCCATAATTAATTAGCATTGTGAATCTATATAAGATGCAAATTGAAGTCTTTTCATTTCTTCCCAGCGACTTTTAGGTTATTTGATGCTCAAACACAACTTTTCTATAATTCTCTTCAGTGCACTTTTTACCTCCTGATTTCTCAAGCTATAGATCAATGGGTTTAACATGGGGATCACAACCACATAAAACACTGAAGCAAATTTATCTAAGTTGAGAGAATGGCTTGACTTGGGATCCAGGTACATAAAAATGATTGTTCCATAAAACATTGTGATGCAGGTCAGGTGGGAAGCACAGGTGGAAAATGCTTTCTTTCTTCCTTCAGCAGAGTGAATCCTCAGGATGGTGAAGAAGATGAAGAGATAAGAAATTAGCACAATCACTAGAGAGCAAAGGATATTAATCCCAGCAATGATGAACAACATCAGTTCCTTGACGCGAGTGTCAGAGCAGGCCAGAGCAATCAAAGGAACATCATCACAGTAGAAGTGGTTGACCATGTTGGAGTCACAAAAAGACAAGCGAAATGTCACCACTGTTAGTACGAGACCCACGGTGAATCCGTAAATGTATGTGCTAGCAATCATTTGAATACAGAGTTTCCTGGGCATGAGGATGACATAAAGTAAAGGACTACAGATGGCAACATAGCGATCATAGGCCATGATTGAGAGCAAATATAATTCACAAACTAAAAATGTGATGAAGCAGCATACCTGAATGGCACAGGCATAAAAGGTTATGCTCTTAACTTGACGCAGAAAATTCATCAACATGTTTGGGGTGACAGATGAAGTAAAAGTAAAATCAATAACTGCCAGATGGCTGAGGAAAAAATACATGGGTGTGTGAAGCTGAGGGCTGACTTGGATTAGCACAATCAGACCAAGATTACTCATGACACTGGTGAGGTAAACAACTAGGAAGATGCCAAAGAGAATGGCTTGAACCTCTGCATTTTCTGTGAGCCCCAGGAGGATAAACTCAGACACTGCTGAATGATTGCCTTTGGACATGGAGAAGGTATACAGGTTATCCACAGTAAAACCCTTCAGCCCACACGTTCTTGTTCCCTTGGTAATAATCAATCAGATGTTAGGAGATGGCTCTGACCCACCATGGACTCATGTTGAAATCATAAAAGAGGCAGCTTATGTTAGTTCTGCTTTCAGAGGAAAGTGATTCATCCCAGGTGGAAATTCCAAAACAGGACATTTTGTTGGAGATATGTCAAGACAAAAATATAATATGTTAAAGTTTTATATAAGTGAGTGATCTATGTTGTATTTATTTTTAATAATAGAAAATACAGATTGAGAGTTATTTGAGCACAGATAAAAAGATATTTAAAATTATTGGATTACTTTAAACAAAATTGAATAAACTCTTTGGGAAATTTTTAATGAAAAAGAGGTAATGGATTTACAGTAATTTATTCCAGAACGAGTAAAGTGAAAGGTCTTAAGTAAAAGTTTGGATAGTGACGATCTCTATGCTAAACATTCAAGATAATACTTTATTTTCATTTTTTCTTTTGCATACCAATTATTTCTAGTTTTCCTTCCATTATTATATAGTATATGTGAATTAAAGTAAAAACAGTATGTTTAGAAATGTAAATAGCCTTGAATTTTTGAAATACGCATAATGATTACATGATTTAGAAAACACATTTGTCCTGTATATTCAATTATCCAAATACTAATCAGGAGAAGAAAAATATTTTAAGATTCCTATGTAGTAGAAGCACAAATTGTCTGCTGGCTAATTGAAAGGCAGTAACATTCAATAATTTTCAATTGAACAGAAGAAATACAAATTTGGTTTTCTTTTTTCACTATTCTGTCTGAGACTATCTCTCCTTCAATCCTATACCTTATCAATACGTTTATAATCTTTATTTTCAGATAGAGAAACTGAGGTTGAGAATGTAAGCCCTCCTCATGCTTCATAACTAGTATAAGGGGAAGCAAATAATACTCCAACTAGCTTTTGATTCCCTAACCTCAATTTGTAGTTAAGGCACATGATATTCAGAGAAGCCAGAGTTTCCTCCATCAAACAGAGATCAAGGCAAATTTAAAAGACAATTTAATAAAGGAAATAAATAAAATAAAAACAAAATGACAATTTATGAGTCTGTCCATATCACATGCTTATAGCATCACCTACTATGTACCAAAAAAGTCAATTTTAGCTCTTGTTAGTATTAACATTATTTTAGATCAAGCTTCCTCTGCAGAAGGCTATCTATCATCCCATCGTACTGATGAGTGCAGGAGTTTAATCTTTTTTTTTCTTTTTTTGCACTATTTTGAAGTTTTTTTCACTGCATCACTGATTTGTGACTGCTAATCCTTTGTACTCTTGGCTCCAATACTTTTTAGTACTAACTTTGCTCTGCTGAAATTTAACCTGTATATCTTTTATCTTGACATTATCAAACTCTTCAACGCCTTCGATCATTTGGTTGTATTTTTTTTCCTAAAATAAAAGGTGACTCCTCTTTGAAAATTCACTTCTCTGCAGACCACTTCTGTGCTCACCATGAGAGTCTCCTCCTATACAGATCTGGCAGGTGACACAAGGCACCGCTGATGTTTGGAACGTTGTTCCCTTTGTGTATTTGTTATTGAATCTTGCATTTGTGGACACACCCCTGATAATTTGAGGCTTACACACTTACATGCATTGCTACTTATATATTTCCAGGACAGTCCTTCTTATTCATTGAAAACATAGATGCCAAGATTAATCTTCTTGCAAAAAGTTGGCATCAGCTCCCCTGCACACTGCTTATTTAATAGATGGTTTCTCAGATTCTTGATACTTGAATTCAGAACCATTCCACTGGAGCTTCCCACTCAAGTGGCTCCATGTTTAATATTATTTTATTTGGACATTGATCAGATGCTAGATATCCAAAATTGAAATGTTATCTCATTTCCGCAAGCTTCTGCCCTTTTCACCTCAGTTGTGACACTACCACTTTTCACGGATTCACTCATATCACTACTCCTTGAACCCCATTAATCAGTCCTTATCTCTCTTGTCACCTTCTCTATTCAGGCCTCCTGTGTGCAACTGAGACTCTATGATGTATTGCTACAACTCTTTCCAACATCAGAAATTTCCTAGTCTTATTTTCCTTCCAGATATAACAAAATCCGGGTATTTTGAAATTATTTCTTTGCAGTTTAATCCCGACAAGGAACAACATCTAGTCAATAGTGAACTATTACACACTTATCGCATTCAAAATCAACTGGTCATGTACTTGACCTATTTTTCCTGGACTGAGGTTCTGTCTCTCAATCTTTATGTGAATACCGCAAAACCTTTGAATTTCTTCATACCCCTCCTTAACATTTCCACCATTATTCTAAGTAGATGCCATACTTACTGGCAATAGAGGGGAACTTAAAGTAATAAAATGAAAAAAAAATTATCTCAATTTTTTGTACACAAAACTTCCCGATTTCATATCTTTTTGACTTTTTTTGGACAGGGCATTGGGAGGTGTCCTGTTTTGGTTCCCATGCTTTTCTTGCTGCCCATTCTTCCTCCTTGGCTAGTTTATTAAAATCTCTCCCAACAAACTTTTTCGCTACCTTGACCTCTTTACCTCTGTTCTTCCTTTCAATTTTGTATTACCAGACCTCTTGAGAAAGTAACCAATGTTCACTTCATTCTTCACACTTGTTTATTCTGACACTTTTTCTCACTATTGTAATCCAATTACTTTCTCCAAGTTCACTAACATCCTCCTTTGTCTAAAAAAAGACGATTTTTTTGTTGGTCTTCTCTGTTACATTGAACACCATTGATGTTAACTTTTGCCCTGAGAAACATTGTTTTACTGGTTTCTAAGTCATCAGAATCTCTAGATTTTTCTCATCTTTCTGTCCACTTTTAACATTCCTTGATGGTACTGCTGCTTTTCTTATGCTTTAAGCAACATTAGTACTTAAGAATTCTTTCCTAAGGCAACTTATGCTATTTTTGCACATTCATCTTGAGAGCTTTCATCTTATGTTAGAAGTACCATTGTCACATATGTTGGTGATGCAAAAGTCTCGTTATTTCCAAGCCATATTTCTCCTCTGAAATCCAGGTACACATTGATACCCAGGCAACTTCAATTAAATACTCCAGAGATACGCAAATTGGACATATTCAAAGAAAATTCATCTGTTTGAAAACTCCATTGCCCACCCAAATGCCTTGCAACATTTATTTCATAACTCAGTGAGTGGTTCAATCTTCTTTGCAGTTATCAAGTTGAAAAATCAAAAGAAAAGACATTTCATATATCCCTCTAACTTCCACTATTATACAACTGAACATTAGTAATTATTTTAACCTATTTTTTCAAGACTTTCTACTTCTAACACCCTCAATATTTATTTAGGCTTCAGGTTACAATTCTTCACATTACTGCACTCTAATTGCTAACTTCCCACCAGTTCTGCTACCCTCTCTGTGCATATGCCATTTTGAACTTACATTCTAACATGCAAAACTTAGCTATGGTTTCCCATTAGTCATGGAATGGAGTTCAACTTTCTTAATGTCATCAACTAAATATTTGATTAAAAAGCCCTTCTCTGCAGACAGGTCTCATCCCTTGCCACATTCTTCAGGCATGTTCCATGCACCTGTGAGGCTCACACATCAGTCTCACACATGATCATAGATTTTGCACGTCGTTTGGCCATAATACTTCTCCCTTCATCTGCATGCTCACCTGTTGAGCACTCACTATCTTTCTGCTCATCCTTTAGATATGAAGTAAAATCTCACTTCCTTCTCCTTGTGTTCCTCTCAATTGTTACCCTCCAGTTGTTGTACCCAACAATGATGTCACCTGTGAATTTCTCTGTAAAGACACTTAAAATATCAAATTCTAGATAAGAAAAATGATTCCATTTTCCTCCAATATTAGCAGGACTTAGAAGTTAGTGGTCATTCCAAATATTCTAATAGAATAAACAAATGAATACAAATGTGCACGACTATAAATACTATTTTAGGATTTTTATGATTACCTTGATTACTTTCATTTTTTTTTTTCCTGTTACATGTGGATTTTGAGTCATCCTCAACAAAACTAGAAAGGGCAAAATATATGTTGAGGTAAATTCTATAAATTCTAATAATACTTAACATTACTTAAGCTTTGGAAGTGTATTTGGTATGGTCTATCTGTCTGTCTAGAATATTTTCATTGATTTACATCAGCTTAAATAATTCTGAACCAAAACTATAATGATGTTTTACAAGCATAACCAATTATGCTATGGGTGATCATTTGGGACTTAATTTGCTTAATAGGTAAAAAAATATATACACTTGAACAGCAGATCACCATGCCCAACCAAAGCATAATAAAGAATTAATAACTAATAGTGCCAAGTCCAAATACTGAGGGTGGCAGGTTCAAACCCAGCCCTGGCCAGCTAAAAACAGCAGTGGCAACTGCAACAAAAATAGCTAGGCATTGTGGCAGATACCTGTAGTTCATCTACTCAGGAGGCTGAGGCAAGAGAAACGCTTAAGCCCAAGAGTTGGAGGTTGCTGTGAGCTGTGATGTTACAGCACTCTACCAAGGGCAACAGAGTAAGACTCTGTCTTAAAAAAAAAAAAAAAAAGGAAACAACACAAAATGTTTAGCTAGTTTGATTTACTTTTTATACTTTATCATAGTTGTTGTTAAACTTATGAATTTTAGTAAGAGGTCATGATATGTATTGGATCAAAGTAAATCAACTGGTTACTGGACTTTGAAAGGCTACCAAGTTATCATTTGAATCGCACCAAAAATCCAACCCAGAGTCTGAAACTCAATAATTTGTTGATCGATAATCAAATAATATTGAAATCATGAACTCCCATTGGCCTTGAGGTACATTTAATTCTATCTCAGAAAATTGTTTTCTGAAAGTTCTCTAAAGAGGAAAATGATTTAAAATGGTCTTGAATAATAATTATATGGGAAGTCACTGTATTGTTTTGGATTTTTTTCATATTAATATGAGGATATAAATATTTAGGTAACATTGTTTTCATTTCTAGGGTAAATTTCATGTTGTAGTTAAGTCTAATAAATCCAAAATGATTATATTAATAATTTCCCTCCGTTTTGAAAGAATTATGAAAAATCTCGTAAGACAATTGCATAATTATAGCTATGGGCTTTGGAGAATCTGTTCATCAACTGTTTTAGTATTTCCATCTACCCAAATAACAAAATTTAATTTTTGGATTTCTTCTTAAAGCTAAATTAATTTTTTTATTATTTCAAATTAATATGAGGGTTCAAATGATTTTGACAATATGGATCATTTTGCAATGCTTGAGTAAGGGTTATAAATGTGCCTGTCACCCTGATAGTGTTCATTGTACCTGGTAGGTAAGTTTTCAACCACAAACCCTGCTTGATTTTCCTTGTGTTTTACTTTCCCCTATGCACATGTGTGCTCATCAGTGAGTTTCAATCTAGTAGTGAGTACATATGGTAGGGTTTTTTTTGTTTGTTTGTTTTTCATTCTTTAGATACTTCACTTAGGAGAGCGGTCTCCAATTCCATCCAAATTCTTCCAAAGGCATTATTTCATCTGTTTATGTAACTGCGCAGTATTATATGGTATTCATTGTCCACGTCTTGTTAATCTTACCATGAATTAACGGGCATTTGGCATTGATTCCACATCTTTGGAGTTGTGAGTTTTGTTGCAAAAAATATTGACAAGTTGATATCTTTTTGATAAAATGACATTTTTTTCCCTTTGAGAAAATACCCAGTAATGAGACTGATACATCAAACGGTAGGCCCACTTTTAGTACTTTGAGAAATATCCCTACTATCCACACTGTTCTCCATAGAGGACGTACTGATCTTCAGTTTCACCAGCAGTGACTAATTGTTCTTGTTCTCTGCATCCACATCAGCATCTATTGTTTCTGGACTTTTGAATAAAAGCCATTCTGATGGGGTAAGGTTATATCTCATTGTGGTTTGGTTATAGCCCATTGTGGTTTTAATTTGCATATCTCTGATGATTAGCATTTTTTCACATGTTTATTGACCATTTATCTTCTTTTGAAAAGCATGCTAATTTAATTTTTAAGAATTACAGTTTTTTTATGTCATCACTCTTTCGTTTAGTTACATCACTGCATAAAATAAACACCCCATACCTTAGTAGCATAAAACAATAATTTATTTCCTCTCTTGTTCTTTGGGTTAACTAGACAGTTCTCCACATGGTGATACCTGGGTCAGTGAGAAACCTGGTCATGTTTCAGGTGACCTCAACTATGAGGCTGACATTAGGTAAAGCTATATGCTGGAATATTTTGTTTTTATCCATGTGAAATCTCTAAGCATCTACCTTGGGCTTCCAACATCACAGATTAGGGTTCTAACAATAAAGTTTCACTTGAAGCAAAAGCAGTGGCTGTCAGGAGGGCCAGAGTTTATGGGGGACAGAACTGCACATGTGTGTGAATGCAGATAAAGAGATTCATTTCAGTTGTTTCAGTGGTAATCTGCAACACCCATAATATGTCTGAATTTTCCTCAACATACTTAAAAAAAATGACACATTGGATCATTAGTCAGTGTCCAATAGTGAACACAAATTTTAAATTCAAAAGCATTTGGTCCCTAATCTTGATTTTGTCACACACAAGCTGTCTATACTTAAGACAGTAACCTATTCTCTTTATGATTCACTTGTTTATAAAATTGGGGTAATGCCCAACACACAGACTTACTATAATGTTTTAACTTAGGAAAAATATATGAGAATGACACAAAGAAACTTGATCCAGAGGGCTGGATAACTGTTTCCTTGCCCTCATATCAGGCCTCTCTTACAGTAGTGAAGGTCTGTCCCCATCAAAGGACACTCACAACAGCCAGAGGAACATGAGGCACAGTGTAATCCTTACAGTTATTTTCATTTGCTTCTCTCAAGTTGAATGATAAATTGATGAAATCAAATAATTAAAGTCAATAAAATATATAGCATCTTCAATAGTGATCAAAGTTGAGAAAATCAAATCAGTGAAAAAGAGGGAACAAAATTAATTCATCCTAGAACAGTTCTCTCACCCGAGAAATAAAACAATTGGAACATGGGTTTTAAACACAGGCAATTGCCTTTTTTAGGGTAATAGGCAAGTTAAAAAAAAAAAAAAAAAGCTGGCCAACGCAATGGCTCATGCCTGTTATCCTAGCACTTGGGAGGCCAAGGCAGGTGGATTGCCTGAGCTTACCAGCTCGAGACCAGCCTTAGAAAGAGTGAGACCCTGACTCTAAAAAAAATAGTTGGGCATTGTGGCAGGTGCCTATAGTTCCATCTACTTTGAGGTTGAGCCAAGAGAATCATTTGAGCCCAAGTGTTTAAGGTTGCTGTGAGCTATGATACAAAAGCACTCTATTGATGGTGACAAAGTAAGACTCTGTCTCAAAAAAAGAAAAAAGTTATTAAGCAAGAATAATTGGAGGGAAAACACAAATTCTTAAGCCTCCTATAAATGGATTCAAAAATTTATCTTCTTGATACATCCACTGGTGTTAACTAAATGGCTAGTTGAGATTAAAAAAACAGGTGATAATCAAAATTTATAGGCCAGGCACGGTGGCTCATGCCTGTAATCTTAGGACGCTGGGACGCCAAGGTAGATTACCTGAGCTCAGGAGCTGGAGACCAGACTGAGCAAGAGCAAGACACCATTTCTACTAAAAAATAGAAAAAACTAGCCAGGTGTTGTGGCAGGCACTTATAGTCCCAGCTACTCAGGAGCTTGAGGCAAAAGAATCACTTGAGCCCAAGAGTTTGAGGTTGCTGTGAACTGTGACACCACGGCATTCTTCCCAGAATGGCAGAATGAGACTCTGTTTCAAAAATAATAAGAAGAAAATAAAGGAAAAGAATTTATGGATTACTGACCTACAAAGTATATTCAGACTCTTGTGAACATAAAGTATAGATAAAGAATCCCAAGATTTGGAATATTTTTGAGCACGTTCATAAAGACTTAAAATCATCACACATCAAACAACCGGTATTAAATGCAATACCAAAACATGCCAGCAAAAAGTATGAAGGCTAAAACAGAAGGAACGAGCTCACATACACACGAGCACACACGGACACTCGCGCGTGAACACTACAGAGTTTACTGCAGTAGCTGACAAAACACTAGAGGGTCTCTGCCACGTCCTCTGTGGTTACCCCTGTCCCCCACTGCCACTCGAGTACTAACTTTCCTTGCCTCTTTTTTTAGCTTTTCAATCTATATTCATCTCACACATTTTACTGTTCTAGAAAACTCACTTTGAATATAATTCATCTATACCTCTCAACAAGACAAGGATTTAAAATGTTTTGTTTATTGATTTACGTACAGCAATTAGAAGAGACTGTCATATGTCAGACAATATGTAAATATATGTTGAATGCTTCTGTTCCGATCATTCCTTCTGAAGGCATGCAGAGCAAATATGGAAGCCTATATCTAATTTATAGGAATCATGTTCTGTGAACATTTAAAGAAATATATTACATAAAGCATTCCATGTCCTCTGCAGGGCATATTTTACATCTTTGTTCCTCAAGCTATAGATCAAGGGATTCAACATGGGGATAACGAGAGTGTAAATTAAAGAAGCCACTTTATCAGTGTCAAAGGAGTGACTGGACTTGGGCTGCACGTACATAAATATCAAAGTCCCATAGAAGACTATGACCACGGTCAGGTGGGAGCCGCAGGTGGAGAAAGCCTTGTGCCTGCTCTCAGCAGAGTTCATCCTGAGGACAGCTGTGAGGATGAGCAGGTAAGACACGAGAACTACAAGAAGGGATGAAATCAAATCAAAAGCTGCTAAGATCAGAATTATCAATTCAATGTCATGTGTATTTGAGCAGATTAAAGATAACAAGGGGAGACTGTCACAGTAGAAATGACTGATAACATTGTAGCCACAGAAGGGTAAAGTAAAAATCTTGACGGTGACCAGAAGGGACACAAATGTGCAGTAGAGATAGGGGATTGCCACCAGCAGGTGGCACACCCTGTGTGACATGATGACTGTGTACAGGAGAGGGTCACAGATGGCCACGTAGCGGTCGTATGACATGGCTGAGAGAATAAAAAGTTCGCTAATGATGAACAGAAGAAAGAAAGCCAGCTGGACAGCACAGAAATGATAGGAAATTGTATTCTGATCCGCAACAAAGTTTACCAACATTTTAGGTCCCACGGTTGTGGAATAACCAAGATCAGTGAGAGCCAAGTGTCTGAGAAAAAAGTACATGGGTGTTTGGAGCCTGGAGTCCACCTTAGTGAGGATGATCATGCCCAGGTTGCCCACCACTGAGATCGCATAGATGGTGAGAAGCAGTACAAACAATGGAGCCTGCAGCTCGGGGCGCTCTGTGACTCCCGTCAGAAAGAACTCAGTCACCTCGGTTAGGTTGTGCTTTTCCATCCAGGTTTATCCAAACAGCTATTCTGGATAGAGACATCGCATAGTCAATGGCTGTTCTGCATTATCACCTGGAGATTTTCAGTCCACAAAGCTACTATAGATCAGATATATCCCCATTTCCCAATTTATGATATTTAAAAACAAATCAAACTCTCACAAATAAAAATATATACATTCAGAGTTTGAGATAGAGCAGTAAACTGGGTGTGATTTCATTCACAAGACAACTTTTCTAAAGTCTAGAAATGCTTCCTTTGGTCACAAGTTAGATACCGGCTGTGATTTACCTCTAATGTTTGGAAACCAGGAAGCTGCTAAACATTCTACTATGATCAATATCCAGCCTGTCACAATATTCAGCCAAAAAGCTCAATAAACTAAACATATAGATAAATAACTAGATAGAAGTGTATATCTCTACATATACATAGACATAAATGTATAAAGCAAACATTTTTAAAAAGTTAAAATGTTAAAATGCTGAGTGTTTAAAATATGAATGATTACTGTACTATTTTTACAGTGTTGTACATGATTGTAATCACATATTACATTTATAAATTATATTTAGTAATAGAGCATAATATAATTGGCATAATATAATTCCAATTTTATTTTTAAAATTTTAAGCCTCAACTAACAAAAATGCATAAAATCACTTACTTCAAGATAAAGTTGTTTGGGAACTCTTATCCAAACTGGTGGTACGGCTGCAAATTTGATACACTTGGCAGATACTGCAAAGGTGTGTGACTAAGGAAATCACAACAGATCATGATGGCAGTTATTTTTGTTTATATATGAAAAAAGTACTAGGATATATATGTATATGTATGCATGTAAATACACGTGTATTCTATGCTATATCTTAATTCACGTTATGTTAAAAGGATTGCTTTAGACAAGTAGAGTAAGTCATCTAAAACTCTTTATTCTCATATTCAAAACCAACATGTTTGTGCAGGATTAAATGATTCACTGTCCCTATCCTACCTAAAAGTAGTTTTCAAATATCAAGTATAGAGTGTTTTGTTTTTTGCTTTTGTTTTGGTTTTTGAATTGTAACAACACCTTACCTGAAAGAAGTTTTTGGGGCATCTGTGCATGTAAATTCAGAATGTGAGTTGACTCCTTTGCCAAAACCATAATGCTGCATAGGTGAGGAATAGGCAAGTAGGATGCAATACTTCCAGTGTATCCCACTTCTTGCACCCCACCTACACTCAGTGATGAAAATTGGGGAAAGAATGTTCTATTGCTTTTGATTACTGATCTTTTATTTTTACAACTATGTTGATAACATTTTAAAAAGTTAATAATTTATAAATTGTTTTGACATAAATTTGCCAAACTATAAATCATCCTGCAAGAGCATGATCATTATAAGTAAGTGACATTAACTTGTATGATAAAAGTTAAATGTACTTCATCATGCAAGATCTTAGTTAGGGGAGTATAAGGAAATCAGAGCAAACTAAGAGAAAGAATGGTCATTGGTATTGCTTTTGTGCAATGAAAATTCAAGAAAATCCTCCTATGGATAAAGGGATACAATAGATAAAGAAAAAATAATAGAAAATCACTATATTACAGAATACCATAAAAACAAATTGAAACATACTAAGAGGTCGGGCACGGTAGTTTACACCTGTAATCCTAGTACTCTGGGAGGCCAAGGCAGGTGAATTGCTTGAGCTCATGAGTTCGATACTAGCCTGAGCAAGAGTGAGATCCCCATCTTTACTAATAATAGGAAAACTGAGACAAGAGCATCACTTGAGCCCAAGAGTTGAAGTTTGCTGTGAGCTATGACGATACCCTGGCACTGTACCCAGGGCGACAGCTTGAGATTCAAAAAAACAAACAAACAAACAAAAGATAAAAAAAAAAAAGAAAAGAAAGAAACACACTAAAGACGAGATCAACTTAGATTTCTGGTTGTGATTTGAAATGTTTTTGTGCATTTAGGCCACAGAAACTTGGAACTATGATGTAGCACATAAAGCAGATAAATATGTGTGTAATGAAATAACATGTATTTAAATATATCGGGGAAGGAGCTAGAAGACAAGGTAAGGTAAGAGAATTATCATTGTTTATTGTTTATTATTTGTTAAAAAATGGAGGCCCCAATGCTTCCTTTAAAAGGGGGGAAATAATACCATTCACAAGGAAAATTACAGTAACAGCAGACTCTGAGTGAGCTATAAGCGAAATAAATGCACACAATTATGTAACATTAAATATAAAGTTTATATATAATTTTAACTTAAATCAATTAAAATATTTCTCAGAAGATTATGCTCTCCAGTTATCCGATCCTGACCCCATGAAAACATTTTTCCTATATTTGAAATACAGAAATATGTACCAGTAGATAATAATAGAAAAATATATTTAGCAAATACATTGCATTGTAAAACAGTAAAAATGAACAAAATACTACATATTGTTAAATAAGGAACATAAATGTGTTTTTTCTCACCAGCTTTTGAGTTCTATGAAAAAATCAGGTAGCTTTTTTCAAATTTTACTTTCTTTCTTCAGTATCAATTGTATTTTTTAAAGCTATGCTTTTTGATAAAATTGTATATGCTTTTTGTCAAATCCCATTGGAAGCTGAGATACATTCTGAATATTTCTTTGTATTTTACTATAAAACTGAATACTTAAAAATCTCCTGATCATCCAGGAATGCTTTTCACACGTGAGTATGTGGTATAAACACCCTTTTTCCTCATCAGGATGTGAAAAAGAATCGTATTTACACATTTGTTTTAACAATTATTTAGTATTAAATTATTTTAAGAGAATCACAAGGAAGACTAAGTATTTATAAAGACAAAAACCTGAGTTATAACTTATCCACAGTCTTTTCATTCTGCCATTTAAAAAATATTTATATCCTTTTAATTGTGTTTCATTTGATTTTAGTTTTGTCTGCAATTAAAGAAAAAATTATTGATTGAAAACAAATATGAGTATTACAGTGATGGTGTTTCAAAGATTCTTATGAGCATTCAGCCCATTGCACAATATAAAAACATATAAACACTTTATAGGAAGGAAAAGAAGGAGAGGTCATATTTTTGTTCAGGTATCATTGAGTAATAGAAAGCCCAGAACACTGATTCAGAAATGGTCAAATTTTGCTATGACTGTACAATCAAACTGAAGTGGAACTTTACAGGGTCACTGAATTACTGATCTTTATAACATAGGGCACCCTTTGAAACATTTTTCCTGTTGTTACCTGGAATAAAATCTCTGTCTTCTTCTCCCATGTGTTTCTCTTACAGCACAGTGAGAACAATTTATAGATTTTCTTGGAAAAAAGAGGAGGTGCCTAGGCAATATGGATTTTTCCCAGAGGAGGTGCCGAACAATTTGTTGGTAATCCCCAAACAAAAACCAAAATGCCCAGAGGCCATCCATTAGTTGTCAAGGACTGTTTATGTTCACTGGTATGCTAGGCTGCTTCAGAGAAACAGAACTTGAGGTCTTAAAGAACCTGGGAATCTTGGTGTGTAGATCCTGGTCTGAATCCAAAGGCAGAAGCTGGGAGACCAGCATCTGATCTCCGGGGAAGAACGATGCCCAAGCTTAAGCAGGGAACAAATACACCCTTCCTCTGCCTTTAGGTTCTATTTAGGACCTCAGATGACTGGATTAAGGCCAAATCCACTGTGTTCTGTGCTCAGTTTGCCCATTCTAATCTCTTTCAGAAACAGCCCAACATACCCAGAAGTAATGTTTACTGGGCATCATAGTGGCCAGTGAAGCTGACACATACAATTAACCACCGTTCGTCTACCCCTCGCCAGCTTGGTGCCGACATGCACCTCCTTAAGCTGTACTTAATCTCCAAATAAAAACAATGACAAGGTCATAGTTCTGCTTTACTTTATACAGCTATCCTGAATACATATGAAAACTCGTTAATCCATTGCTCAGAAGACCAGGTATCAATATATTCCTTAAGTAATGTCTGCTTCTCTCCTGATAACCCTCGACTAAAATTCTATGATGTAAAATTTACAATATTTAAATACTGGCACAATGTCCGTCTATCTTATGGTATATGATAAAGGAATAAGAGAGGAAAGAAAATATATTTTCTTAATATGTGTACACACAGAGAGAGATTTGAGTAACAAAATCGGAAGGGTATTTTCATGGCAGTTACAGTACTCATTTCTATTCCTGGTATTTTGGATGCACTGGTATTTGTAACCGTCTGCTTATACTCCCTGTGCTATTTCCCTTTGCTTTTAGGGAGAATCTCAGCTGATCAGGGTTCATTCCCTCACGGCATTAACCCAAACCTTCCTTCCTGAAGGGTCTGGGCCATTGCTAGCTCTGCCTGGTTTGGGCCACTGTTGTTTTCCACGGGACTTACTCACAAGGCGTGGAAATACTGAGATGCCAAGGGATGCCCTGCTTTCAGGCTTAATCTTCCTCATCTCCCTTAGGAGGTAGTAGTTCAGTTTCTTCTCATGAGTCAGGGTCAACCACCTCATCCACCTTCACTCTCTTCTTTGCCTTTATTCAGTGATGTGAGGAGCCCAACATGGCTAAGTAACAGTGTCAGCATCCAGGTCAGTGGAATCATTGGTGTGTCTCCTGGGGAAAGCATTTGTTCCTCTGAAACTGAGACCTACAGGCCAGCAGAGCTTAAAGTCGAGAAAACAAGAAGCAAAATGTTTGCCAATGGGTCACTGAGGAGGAGTGATGCCACTCCCATGTGTACCTCTTCATTTCTGGAGCCTTTAAACTGACCGAAGAGGAGGGGGGATCAAACCAAACTATATCCAAACCAGACAAATAAGCAAACAGAAAATATAGGAACATAGTTTGAAGGCTAATTCAAAGCATTTACAACCTTCTCAAGTACTTTTCTTCAGTGTTGCCACCCAACTAGACTGATATTGAATCTGTAAAGGGCCACCACTCTTTTCCATTGAACCACCATTTTTAGGGTGATGACAACATGGTAAGACTAGTGAATTCCACGAGTCTGAGAAGATCACTACCCTTCTTTTGCTGTGAAGTGAATTCTTGATGAGATACAGTGCTGTGTGGAGGATGCAGGTAGTAGATGAGGCTTTTTATAAATTAGAAGGAAGCTTTGATGGAACAATTGCTTGCAGAAAAGGAAAAATCTGTATTCAGAGTAAATATCTACTGCAGTAGGATAAAAAATGCTGTTCTTCCTAAATGGAAGTAGTCCACTGTAACCAAATTCCCACATGATAGTTGACATCAGGTTCACCACCTTGGGCAGTGGTGCCATATCAGTGGTTACGTGTCCACTGCTGCTAGCAGATTGGGCACTCAGAAGTGACAGTAGACAGATGGACCTTGACAAGTAGAAATCCACATTGCCTAGATGATGCATAACCTAAATATCTACCACCATTTGTTTGTGATTCCAGGAGCAGGATGCCTGGGAAAAAGCTGACTGGTATCCACAGAATGGGTTGTGCTATTGACTCGATCATTAAAATGCTCCTCTGCTGAGGTCACCTTTTGGTGAGCATTCACAGGGGGAAAAAAATCTTCCTTTTTATTTTTTAGGTCAATTCAGAGAGATATATGCACATACCTCTCCTCAAGTTCATGTTGTTAATTTTTCAAATAGTTCTCTACAAGTTTTTGTTTTTTAAATCACATATGGTCATTTCCCTTTCTAAGAAAAGTGCATGACCAGGTTCATTGCTAAAATTTGTGTTTACTGAGGATCTTCCCTTTACCTGTGTCCATCAGGGATGTCCTGGAAAGGGACTGCAGCCCTGCAGTAGTGCTCTTTCAGCTGACGCTGGCACACCACACAGTATGACCTACAGACCAGGCCAGAATTTTACCTTGTTCCGTCAACTCGTTAGGGGAAGGCTAGGAGGGAGGCAGGAATGTAGCAGGAGTTGGGACCACATGTGTCTCGGTTACTTCTTCATGTAATGCACATTTGCCTCAAGATGGGCTCAGTTTGAGCATAATCAGAAACTATTTTTTAAAAATCCAGAAATGGAGAATTCATTCATTTTGAATTGTGTACCATTCTGAGCGCAGGATGAAATCTCTTGTCTTTTCACTCTATCCCATCTGGGAAGTGAATCACCTCTTGTCCACATTGTACACCTTCCCTGCCTGTTCAGCACTTAGCAATTGCCTTGGTATTCAGATACCTGTTGAGCTATCACAGTAATTGTGTTCAAGTAACTCAACTACTTTACTTATTTTATTTAATAGTGGTTCTACAGTGCAAGAAGAGTGATGCAGGCAATTTGGATATGCCGAAAAAACAGAAATTCTTCCTTCCTTCATGTATAAAAGTTCTCAACTTAAAGGAAAAAAAAATGTATTATGAGGTTGTTAAGATATATGGTAAGAACAACTCTTTTATCTGTAAAATTGTGAAGAAGGACAAAGAATTATGTCCTAGTTTTGCTGTCACACCTGCAACTGCAAAAGTCGCCACCATAGGGGGTGAAAGGTCTTAGTTAAAGAGGGTTTAGTATTATGTGCAACTTCAGACATCCACCAGGGACCTTGGAATGTGTCCCCACAGATAAGAAGAGAATACTATATTATACTTCCAACTGATGATGAATGTAGGAGTATATTTGTAGGTTTCTAAGCCAACTTTGTGCCTTTGTAGGTCAGATATCACCCAGTTTAAGATATCTGCCATTCGATCCTACAATTCCTCTACTAGGCATATATCCAGAAGACCAAAATCACATTATAACAAAGATACTTGTACCAGAATGTTTATTTCAGTCCAATTCATAATTGCTAAGTCATGGAAGAAGCCCAAGTGCCTATTGACCCATGTCTGGATCAATAAATTGTCGTATATGTATACCATGGAATATTATACAGCCTTGAAGAAAGATGGAAACCTTACCTCTTACATATTTACAAGGATGGAGCTGGGACATATTCTTCTTAGCAAAGTATCTCAAGAATGGAAGAAAAAGTATCCAAGGTACTCAGTCTTACTATGAAACCAATTTATAGCTATCTTATGAAAGTTATACCCAATTATAGCCCAAGAAGAAGTGGAAAGGGGAGAGGGTGGAGAGGGGAGGGAGGAGGAGGCGGTGGAGGGAGAGTAATTGGTGGGACCACACCTATGGTGCATCGCACAAGGGTACGTGTGAAATTTACTAGGTGTAGAATATAAATCTCTTAACGTAATAACCAAGAAAATGCTGTGACGTCTATGTTAAACAGTTTGATGAAAACATTTCAAATTGTATATAAAACCAGCACATTGTACCCCATGATTGCATTAATATATACAGCTATGATTTAATAAAAAAAAGAAAAAGAAAGAAAAGATGCCACTGGTTAAGATGTCATCTTCTACTAAGGTTTAGTAGCAGGCCAACAGCAGTTTCTTTTAATTCTTTCTTTCTTTGTATGTGTTTATTACTCTTGGCTAAATTTCCATTTGTACCACAGAGGACTTTTGGTTAAAAGATTGCATCAATAATGCAGGCTCACAAGACAGGCCCATTTGCAGTGGTCTCCTGCAGTGCGTGGAGAATTTTTAAAGCACTCTGCTGTTATGCTATTTAAAAAAGATTTCATGAAATAAAAGTGATACATTAAGTGAGGGACAAGTTAACTTCTTGATTTGTGTTTGTTGTTTATTTGTTTCATCAAGGACAGAAATTACTCACTCTTTTTTTTTAATTTTTATTAAATCATAATTGTGTACATTGGTGCAATCATGGGGCACAATGGACTGACTTTATATACAATCTGAAATATTTTCATCGAACTGTTTAACATAGCCTACATGGCCTTTTAATCATTATATGGAAACATTTATATTCTACCTTTAGTAATTTTCACTTGTACCCTTATAAGATGTACCGTAAGTGTGATCCCACTAATCACCCTCCCTCCACCCATCCTTCCCCCACCCCTCCCCTCCCTTGCCCCTTTCCCCATTTCTTGTGCTATAACTGGGTTTTAGCCTTCATGCGAAGCTGGAACATATTCTTCTTAGCAAAGTATCTCAAGAATGGAAGAAAAAGAAATTACTCACTCTTAATTTTTATTTTATTGTGACCTGCCATTATCTGTTACAAATTCTGCTTAGACTTTTTCCTTAATTGTACATAGAAACATTTCATTTTTTTCCATACTGTCTAACTCCATTCCAATTTTTATTTCCCATCTCAACACAAACTCTACTGTGCTTGATTATCAATGTATCCCTGTTAACATATAAAAGGTTGTGAATATACTTAGGGTGTCAAAAATGTATACACACTTTAAAAAAGGAAAATACTATATTAAAATTGTAATACTCAAGTTTGACTTCTGCAATTAGCATGAGCTATAAGATACAATATACAAGATAACAAATGTTATCAGTATATATTAAGTATTACAATTTTAATAGTTTTTTCCTTTGTTTATATATTTTCTTGGCACCCTCTGTATGTATGTGTGTATATAGTATATATATGTGTGTTATTATGCTATAATAGCATTTGTGTGTTTGAAGTCACTTTAATTGTTTGTGATTGGCCCAGTGTTAGAACATTTGATTTGTGCTTCTTTCTGTGTTATAATCTGATAAAATTCTCTTGTCAATTTTTTTTTTATTTCTTCAAGGAAAGCCTAGCTATGAAAATCAGAAATTTTCATGTTAAAGGGAGGATGGGGAAGGGGGTAATTGGATTTGAAGTAAAAGGTAGAAAGTCCATGCCCAGTGGTAGATGCAACTCTTTTAACCTTAAGTCATAGTCACAGTTGGGGGAAGTGGCAAATTGGAGTATTTCTCAGAAATTTGATGGTTCCTAGGAAAGAGTATATCCCAATATCCCACGCATCATTATTGTCTGTCTGAAAGCCTGTGCACTCACAGGGGAGACATGAAAATGCTCAGTAAATACTGGGGAACACATGAACCCTGACACATTTTTTAATGTTCTCCCTAAACCAGGCACAGACCAGCAGAGGGTGGAAGCCTTATGGACTCAAAGAGTTTCAGCACAAGTTTTCACTATTCACCGACTTACCATGAACCTAGCTGACAAAGAAGAAACGTTTAGAAATTTATCCTAAAAAATAAGAATGACAAAGAAGTATGAAAGAGAGGAGTTTGTGGCCAAATTCTGATTAACTTCAAACAACGTAATTTAAACCAAAGAAACAAAAAGACATCCTATACTCACAGAAACAAAGCTTAGAGAAAAATAACAAATTCGATTTTGCAGTTTCTAAGGGATTTATTACAAAATTCCAGTTGTTACATATAAACCTGTGAGCTATGTAAAACAAAGTAAGAAACAGTGACTTATTCTTGGGTGTGACTTGTAGTTAGTCTATGGTAACTATCTATGACTGGGTCCACATGATGGATTTATCAAATAGACACTGCAAAAAACTGTAATATTTCAAAGGGTATGAAAAAAATTACATTGAAACTATTTGAGAAAATAAATCCACAAGTAAAGAAGATCAGAGAAATTGAATTCACTAAAAATAGATGTTTTAGGGTTGAGTAAGAGAAACACGTTAAAAAATTGATCTTAATACTTTAATATATATAATTTAATTAGAGGAACAGTGGAAACTACAGTTATGCATCTGTTAGCATTAGAATCAAACTGAATACATCCAGAATGGGTTCAAGGAGATGATTTCTTTACCTCCCCAGATGTTTCTGTGCCAGGGAGAGAGCACTCTAAAACATTCATTTAGATATGATCTGTGCTCCACCAAGTAAAGGTCATACTCATATATTTTCGTTTTTAATGCCAAAATTCTAAAATTATCTCCTGGAAAAAGACAGATTGCCTTTTTATAGCTTTATTAAACCATTTCTGCTAAAGATGAATGAAGTTGCCTTGTTGCCATCATGATAAAAATATATGTATCTATGTAATCATGAATGATCCTAACTCAGCGAGGAATCATACCTGATTTTGACATTTTTTATTTGTTCTTACTATCCAATGGGAAAAGACATTCCCATTGGAAAAAGGAAAAAAGGATTGAGAGAGGGCTTTATTGATTTCCTTCTACTCTTATACAGTGGAGGAATCAATATTGCCAAGCAGGGTTAATTTCCATAGAATTATTTTAGCATAATAACTGCACTAAAGGCCCAGGGAAACTGTATTGCAATAATTTACCTGAGCTCACTCAGTGGTTAGTAACAGAGCAAGGCAACACAATGGTTTATAAATGAAATATAATACAAAGCATGTTCAACAAAGGGACTTTGTATCTTTCATTTAAAACGTGTATAAATTACATTAATTGGTACAAAATAATTTTACTCACATTCTGTTCATCATTTGAACTGTATATGAATTGACAGTACATATATGCACTTGTTCTCTCAAACAATATTAAGAAAGAGTTGAAGAGTTGTATTTCAACCATAATTTTCATTTCAATTTTGCATTAGATGTAAAAGGGATTTCAGTCACTTTTAATTGCATTTTTTCAAGATGCAGGGATCCACTCTACCCAGAAACACACACACAAAAAGGAAACAATTATTTTTTTTGAGACAGAGTCTCACTATGTCACCCTTGGTAGAGTGCCTTGGTGTCACAGATCACGGCAACCTCAAATTCTTGGTCTTAAGTGACTCTTGGTTCAGCCTCCCAAGTAGCTGGGACTACAAGCATCTGCAAAAATGTCCGGCTATTTTTAGAGACGTGGATCTTGCTCTGGCTCAGGCTGGTCTCAAACTCATAAGATCAGACAGTGCATCCACCTAGTCCTCTCAGAGTGCTGGGATTACAGGAGTGAGCCACCACACCCAGTCCGGAAACAATATTTTTAAAAGATTGACTTTACTTCTCTTATTCATATTGTCTTG
The DNA here is from genome assembly GCA_963574655.1 of Perodicticus potto. NCBI lineage: Eukaryota > Metazoa > Chordata > Mammalia > Primates > Lorisidae > Perodicticus > Perodicticus potto. The sequence goes on from CAUYRH010040628.1 coordinate 47,365, forward strand.
TTCCACCAAAGTTAATCTAAAAAGAAATTACTGATATCTTTCCTAATCATGGAAATATTTCTTCTCAACCTAGATATCTTCTTATTTCTGGGCAAAGTTCATAAAAAAAACTTTGTTTCTGTATTACCCTCACAACTCCAAAATCTTCCATTTATTGTTTTATTCAATGTTTTTCATATACAAGATCCTTTTATTTGCCAGTATTACTTGTAAATGTGTGAATCTTCTACCCAAATTTTCTTTCTCATATATAAGGCAGCTTATATTAAATAGTCTCCTCATTTACTATAGAATCGTGAAAGTTACACTGATTTACAGGGAGAACATGGATAAGCCATGAATTTCTTTAAGGCGTCCTTCACATCCTTATTCCTTAAGCTGTAGATCATCGGGTTCAGCATGGGGATCACCAGTGTGTAGAACACAGAAGCCATTTTATCGGTATCTAACGAGTGGTTAGTTTTAGGCTGCAAATACATAAATAGCAGTGTCCCGTAGAAGACGGTGACAGCTGTCACATGTGAACCACAGGTGGAAAAGGCCTTTTTCCTTCCTTCTGATGAAGGCATTCTTAGAATGGACAAAACGATGTTGAAATAAGATACTAGAACTGTGACTATGGAAAAAAACAAATTTGCTGCTGCAGATGTGAAAACAACTATTTCTGGTAAGTAAGTATCAGAACAAGATAAGGCTAACAGAGGCACGTTATCACAGTAAAAATGATTGATCAC
>CAUYRH010040630.1:0-16573 GCA_963574655.1 Perodicticus potto
TGAGACAGAGCCTCAAGCTGTCACCCTGGATAGAGTGCTATGGCATCACAGCTCACAGCAACCTCCAATTCCTGGGCTCAAGCGAGTCTCTTGCCTCCACCTCCCAAGTAGCTGGGACTACAGGCGCCTGCCACAACGCCCGGCCATTTTTTGGTTGTAGCCGTTATTGTTGTTTGGCGGGCCGGGGCCGGTACGTGGCTGGCGCCTTAGCCCATTGAGCCACAGGCGCCAAGCCCTGTAAGACAATTTTAAAACAAAATGAGTACAGTATCCATCCTGAGAAAAGGCTTAGAATGCTCATGTAAATTAGAAATTATTACTAGCTTACATAATTAAGGCAGAGGTCAACAAACTATAACCTGTGGGACAAATCCAGTGCACTGCTTGTTCTTGAAAATAAAGTTAAAAAAAAAAAAAAGGTAAAAAAAGTAGCTATATGTTTTGGCTTGGCGCCTGCCACATATATCGACGGTGGTGGTTTGAACCCGGCCTGGGCCAGCTAAAAACAATGACAACTACAACAAAAAAATAGCCAAGCATTGTGGCAGGCGCCTGTAGTCCGAGCTACTTGGGAGGCTCAGGCAAGAGAATTTCCTTAAGCCCAAGAGTTTGAGGTTGCTGTGAGCTGTGATGTCCACAGCACTCTACTGAGGGTGACATAGTGAGATTGTCTCAACAAAAAAGTTTCATTGGAACACAGTCATGTCCATTTGTTCACACGTCTATGGCTGCTCTCTTGCTATTATGGCAGAGTTGAAGAGTTGCAACACAGTTGAGTAGTTGCAAAGGAAACCACACAGCCAGAAAAGTCTAAACATTCTTGTTGTTGCAGTTTGACCGGGGCTGCGTTTGAACCCGCCACCCTCAGTATATGGGACCAGTGCCCTACCCACTGAGCCACAGATGCCACCCCTTTTTTTTAGAGAGAGTCTCACTTTGTCACCCTGGGTAGAGTGCTATAGCGTCACAGCTCACAGCAACCTCAAACTCTTGGGCTTAAGTAATTCTCTACCTCAGCCTCCCAAGTAGCTGGGACTACAGGCACCCGCCACAACGCCTGGCTGTTTTTTGTTGCAGCTGTCATTGCTTCGCTGGCCCCAGCTGGGTTCAAACCCTCCAGCCTCGGCATACATGGTCAGTGTCCTACCCACTGCACTATGGGTGCCACCCATATATGAAAGAATTTTGTTTTTTATTTAAAATTTTTTTTATTTTTTATTATTTATTTATTTATTTATTTTTTGAGACAGTTTCACTATGCTTCCCTGGGTAGAGTACTATGGAGTTATAGCTCACAGTAACCTCCAACTTCTGGGTTTAAGCAATTCTCTAGCCTCTGCCTCCCGAGTAGCTGGGACTACAGGCGCCCGCCACAATGCCTGGCTATTTTTGTTGTTGTAGTTGCCATTATTGTTTGGCAGGCCCCTGGCTTGGTTTGAACCCTCCAGCCCCAATATATGTGGCTGGTGCCCTAGTTGCTGAGCTACAGGTGCCGAGGCATAGAGGCCTCTACTAATGTGAAGGTCAGGTGTTGGGAGAGGAAAAACATTTTACAGTTCTGTGATTAGGTTTTAGTCTTCTTATTTTTATTTTTTGTAGAGACAGAGTCTCACTTTATCACCCTCAGTAGAGTGCTGTGGCGTCACACACCTCACAGCAATCTCCAGTTCCTGGGCTTAGGCGATTCTCTTGCCTCAGCTTGAGTAGCTGGGACTACAGGCGCCCGCCACAACGCCCGGCAATTTTTTTGTTGTTGCAGTTTGGTCGGGGTCGGGTTTGAACCCGCCACCCTCCGTATATGCGGCTGGTGCCCTACTCACTGAGCCACAGGTGCCGCCCTTTTTTTTTTTTTTGAGATAGAGCCTCAAGCTGTCACCCTGGATAGAGTGCTGTGACATAACAGCTCACAGCAACCTCTAATTCCTGGGTTCAAGTGAGTCTCCCGCCTCCGCTTCCCAAGTAGCTGGGACTACAGGCACCTGCCACAACGCCCGGCCATTTTTTGGTTGCATCCGTCATTGTTGTTTGGTGGCCCGGGGCTGGATTCGAACCTGCCAGCTCAAGTGTACATGGCTGGTGCCTTAGCCCGTTGAGCCACAGGCGCCAAACCCTTTTTCTTTTTTTTTTGTTTAGCAGGCCTGGAGAGCATGTGGCCAGCACCCTAACCACTGATCTATGGCCTTGGCCTTGCACTGTAAGTTTCACAAGAGTTTCTCATCCCTCCTCCATCCCCTCATAGGTGAAAACGGATGGCTACAGTGGGCTGGAGTTGGGTATTTCCCCTCCCCTCAGATCAGTTGAGCTCCAATAAAAATCCAAGCAGCTTAGGTTCTAGTACAGTTCTCAAACTTCCTAATGCCGTGGCCCTTTAATACAGTTCCTGTGGGTCACAGGTTGAGAACCACAGCTCTAGTATAAAAATTTCTCCTGAAGGCAGGCCTTGTAGAGAATAGAGTACTGTGTGTATTTCACAATGGTTTCTTCTCCCTTCACCCTGCATGAGAGGATTTTTTTTTTTTTACAGACAGAGTCTCACTTTATTACCCTCGGTAGAGTGCCGTGGCATCACACAGTTCACAGCAACCTCCAACTCCTGGCGTTAGGCGATTCTCTTGCCTCAGCCTCCCGAGTAGCTGGGACTACAGGCGCCCACAACGCCTGGCTATTTTTCTGTTTTGCAGTTTGGGCCGAGGCTGGGTTTGAACCTGCCACCTTCGTTATATGGGGCCGTCACCCTACTCGATGAGCCACAGGCGCCACCCAAAGGAGATAAAATTGTTATTTAAACTGGATTTTTTTTTTTTTTTTTTTTTTTTTTGCGGTTTTTGGCTGGGGCTGGGTTTGAACTCACCACCTCTGGCATATGGGGCCGGCGCCCTACTGCTTTGAGCCACAGGTGCCACCTTTGAGAGGATTTTTTGATGTTTACTGTGAGAAACAGGTAGAGTTCCTGAAGGTAAAACTCACAAAAGCATGAGCCATCCCCCACCCCATAACTGAGTCCTCTGGAGTTTAACTCAGTTGTTTCCACTAAGCTCCAACAACTCAATTATAGTTCAGATTTTCCTGTTCCACCACTGATTCCATGGTTCCCAGCTCCTGAGTTTCTGTTCTGGTAAGTTACCAAACTCTGTGTCCACCTGTTAGTCTCTTCACTTTGCTAACTGTAGCCCTCATGAATGGGATAATGCCCAGATGACATGGACACAGGAAAGCTGTTGTTCCTTGTGCCATGTGAGGACACAATGAGAAGATGGACATTAATTAGGAATCTGGCCCTCACAAGACACCAGAATCTGCGAGCAGTTTGATCTTGGACTTCCCAGCCTTAAGAACTGTGAAAAATTCTTGTCTATAAGCCACTTAGTCTAAGGTATTTTGTTACACCCTGACCCTGTTATTTGCTTCTCTTGTTTAAGAGTTGATTTCAAGGGGCAGTGCCTGTGGCTCAAGGAGTAGGGCACTGGCAGGTTTGAACCCGGCTATAGCCAAAACTGCAACCCTCAGAGCTCAGGAAATCCACCTGCCTCAGCTTCCCACAGTGCTGGGACTATAGGCGTGAGCCACCATGCCCGGCCACGAATTAAGTTTTTAATTTGTATTCCTATTGAAGTTCCAGCAGCATTTTTCACAATAGAAAATACAATTTTAAAATATACATAAACTCACAAAAGACCCCTAATAGCCAAAGCAATCTTGAGTAAAAAGAACAAAAGCTGGAGGTATCACACTACCTGATTACAAAATTTCTACTATGAAGCTATCCAGAAATAGTATGCCACTGGCATAACACAGACATAGACCAATGGAACAGAATAAATTACCCCCAAATAAACCCAAACGTATGTGGTGAACTAATTTTCAACAAGGGCACCGAGAATATAGGGACATGGAAATGGTAGCCTTTTTCAATATAAGTGGTGCTGGGAAACTGGATAGATATACAAATGCAAAAGAATGAAGTTGGACCCTTATACCATTCACAGAAAAAAAAATCCAAGGCAAAATGAATTTAAAAATAGGTGGCGCCTGTGGCTCAGTGAGTAGGGCGCTGGCCCCAGTGGCTCAGTGAGTAGGGCGCTGGCCCCATATACCGAGGGTGCTGGGTTCAAACCCGGCCCTGGCGAAACTGCAAAAAAATAGCCGGGCGTTGTGGAGGGCGCCTGTAGTCCCAGCTACTCGGGAGGCTGAGTCACTGAAGAGAATCACTGAAGCCCAGGAGTTGGAGGTTGCTGTGAGCTGTGATGCCACAGTACTCTACCGAGGACGATAAACTCTGTCTCTATAAAAAAATAAATAGAAATTGGCTCGGCGCCTGTAGCTTAAATAGCTAACGCGCCAGCCACATACACCAGAGCCAGCAGGTTTGAATCCAGCCTGGGCCTGCCAAACAATGACAACTACAACCAAAAAATAGCCAGGCGTTGTGGCAGGTGCCTGTAGTCCCAGCTACTTGGGAGGCTGAGGCAAGAGAATCGGTTAAGCCCAGGAGTTGGAGATTGCTGTGAGCTGTGATGCCACAGTACTCTACCCGGGGTGACAGCTTGAGGCTCTGTCTCCCCTCCTCCCCCAAAATAAAAAAAAGACAAGAAATGGGGCGGCGCTTCTGGCTCAGTGAGTAGGGTGCCGGCCCCATATGCCAGAGGTGGCGGGTTCAAACTCAGCCCCACCCAAAAACTGCAAAAAAAAAAAAGACAAATGAATATTGCCAAGGGTGTGAAGAAAAGGGAACTTGTACAAGGGTTCCACTATTGGTAGGAATGTAGATTGGTGCAGCCACTGTGGAAAACAATATGGAGGTTCCAGATTAAAAATAGAACTACCCTATAACTCAGCAATCCCTCTTGTTGCTATATGCCCAGTGGAGAAAAATCACCTAAAAATATCTGCACTCCCATGTTCATTGAAGCATTATTGACAATAGTCAAGATATAAAAACAGCTGACGTGTCCATTGATGAATGAATGGATAACAAAGTTGTGGTACAATGGTATATATATATATATTTTTTTTTTTTGAGAGAGAGAGAGAGTCTCACTATGTTGCCCTGGGTAGAGTGCTGTGGCATCACAGCTCACAGCAACTTCCAACTCTTGGGCTTAAGTGATTCTCTTGCCTTAGCCTCCCAAGTAGCTGGGACTACAGGTGCCCACCACAACGCCTGGCTATTTTGTTGCTGTTGTAGTTGTTATTGTTGTTTGGCAGGCCCAGGTCGGGTTTGAACCCAGAAGTCCTGGTGTATGTAGCCAGCACCCTAGCCACTGATCTAAAGGGACTGAAACACAATGGAATTTTTTTTTTTTGGCCAGGGCCAGGTTTGAACCCACCGCCTCCGGTATATAGGGCCAGCGTCCTACTCCTTTGAGCTACAAGTGCCAACCAAGGACTTTTATTTTTTTGAGACAGAGCCTCAAGCTGTCGCCGTGGCATCACAGCTCACAGCAACCCCCAACTCCTGGGCTCAAGCGATTCTCCTGCCTCCGCCTCCCAAGTAGCTGGGACCACAGGCGCCCGCCACTACTCCCGGCTATTTTTTGATTGCAGCCGTCATCGTTGTTTGGTGGGCCCGGGCTGGATTCAAACCCACTCAGCTCAGGTGTATGTGACTGGCGCCTTAGCCGCTCGAGCCACAGGTGCTGAGCCCATAATGGACTATCGTAATATGATATTTTTCAGCCTTAAAAAGGAAATTCTGCCATTTGTGACAACATGAACGAATCTAGAAGACATACTAGGTGAAATAAGGCAGATACCGAAAAAAAAATACTGCAAGACTTCACGCATGTATGGAATCTCAAGAAAAATAAAGTTGAATGTACAGAGGGTGAAACCGCGGTGGAGCAGGCAGAGCAAAATGGAAAGCTATATGTCAAAGGACAAAGGAAAAAAAGTGGATTTGAAGTCTTATTTGGGTCAATATTTGAATTTTTATTACTTACCAGCTATATGAGCCTTTAAAATATCTTTGCGTCAGATGATGGTTTTATTTGGTGTTGATAGGCAGAGCCTTAGCTCTGGTCGTTCCTGAGGCCCAAGTAGATCCCATCCTTTCTTCTTCTTGCTTCAGTCTCAGAACACACAACATTCCTCCGACAAATTTCCTTTCTGGCTTACGCTAAAGAGAAGCTAAGGCCTCTAAAACCAGCATTTATTTAGCTCCTAACAATGTGGATCAGCTGGATAATCCCGGGGTGGGCTGCCCTGATTTGCCTCACTTGGGTTCACTCATGCGTCTATGGCCAACTGGCAGCTGGTAATCAAGAGGATGACCCCACTTAAAGGCTGACAGGTGGATGGCTGTTACTTGTGGTGCTGTGGAGGTGACCAGGCCATGGGTCTTTTTGTCTTCAGCAAGCCAGTATGGCTTCACCACATGGCAATTGCAGGGTTCCATTAGCTACAAGAGAGGACAAGCATCAGTGTGCAAGCACCTCTCAAGTTTCTGATCACTAACATTTTTTGGAGTCCCATTTGGCTAAAGCAAGTCACATGATAAACCCAGCTTTAAGGGATGGAGAAAAAGAGATTACATCTTGGGAAGGGAGGAAAAGAATTTTGGTCTCATTTGCAATCTACCACAGCTAGTTCAAATTCAGTTTCTGTCACTTGCAATAACTACTGACAGAAACTATTATTTATTTATTTATTTATTTTTTGTAGAGACAGAGTCTCACTCTATCCTCCGTGGTAGAGTGCTGTGGCGTCACACAGCTCACAGCAACCTCCAACTCCTGGGCTTAGGCGATTCTCTTGCCTCAGCCTCCCGAGTAGCTGGGACCACCCGACACAATGCCCTTTTTTTTGTTTGTTTGTTTGGGGTTTTTTGTTGCAGTTTGGCCAGGGCCGTGTTTGAACCCGCCACCCTCGGTATATGGGACCGGTACCCTACCCACTGAGCCATAGGCACCGCCTAGAAACTATCTCTTAAAATTTTTTATTTACTTTTAATTGTTTGATAGATACTATTTTCAGTTTTTAAATGTGTTAGTGTGCAATAATGCTTACACTTATATCCCAATGCCACAGCAATCACTTAGAACGAATTAGGTGAACTTCACAAGAAACATATTATTATTTCAGGTCTTTAAATGAATAGTGACTTCGAACCAATCTCCTACTTGCATTTTAATAGGGTAATCCCATTTTCGAGGACTTCAAATAGGATATTTAATCAATGATCTCAGAGATGCACATTGTATATATCTATTTTTTGTCCTGAAACTACTTCATTTGCAAATCTGCTTAATAATATTCCCAAGTGCTTTTCTGCTAGTAAGTAGAGGACAAGTTCTAGAAACTGTTGGTTGTGGGAAAGACAGTACTAGCTCACTCATTGTGTTGCTACCGAGAGCAGTTTTGATTATTTTGTCACATTTCATGTGAGTTTTACCAGAAATGCTATAGGCTTAAACTTAAAACCCCTTTGAAAGTGACAGAAGTGGCTTAGCACATATTTAATCTTCCAGTTCAATAAAACATTTCTATTTCCTCATGCATTGATGAAGCCATCTGGAGCCCAGAATGACCAAATGGGCAACATTGGTTACTATTGCTTTTCCTCAAGAAACATTAACTAAAATGGCCTTTTAAAATGAAACATCTGGACCTATTTATCACTGTTTAACAATACGCCGTGGGTTGTATCTACTGCACTAAGATGCCGAATATGCATAAAAAAATCCAACAAGGAGAGAACCACTGCCAACATTTCTCCTTCCGAACACTTAAAACTCTCAGTCACTGTCATGTATGGCAAAAAATCCCCAATCCCTGCTTCCATATTTTAAATCCCATATTTTAATTTTCAAAATAAGATTATAACTTACCATGAGATTAGACTCCACAGAAGCATATGTAGGTTCATAGACCCTGAGCCTCTCCCTGCCCCACTCACTCACACACATACATGCACACAGATCTGACCAAATTTGAATCTTCACTTTTCTTCTGCTAGAGAATTCTGCACTTAGTCACTGACCTCTCAGAGTTAATGGTTCCTTCCTCGGGGCCACTGCTGAACCTTTTTAAAAAGAACTTTGCATAAATTTATGGGATGCAAGTTTGATTTTGCTATATGCACACATTGTGGAGTGGGGAAGTCAGGGCTTTTAGGGTATCCGTCGCTTGAATAACATACATCGTACTCATTAAGTAATTTCTTTTTATCCACAGCCCCTCCCAGGGCCCACCCTGATAAGTCTCCATTGTCTATCTTTTCACACTCTATGTCTATGTGAACACATTATTTAGCTCCCACTTGTTAAGTGAGAACATGAGGTATTTGCCTTTCTGAGTTGTTTCACTTAAGATAAGGACCTCCGGTTCCATCCATGTTGTGGCAAAAGACATGATCTCATTATTTTTTTATGGCTGAATAGTATTGCATTGTGGATATATCACACTATCCAGTTCTCTGTCGATGGACACTTAGGTTGATTGCATATTTTTGCCATTATGAATTGTGCCGTGATAAACATATGAGTGCAGGTGTCTTTTGGATAAAATGTTTTCTTTTCTTTTGGGTAGATACCCAGTAGTAGGATTGCTGGGTCAAATGATAGATCTCTTTTTAGTTCTTTGAGAAATCTTGATATTGTTTTCCATAATTTACATTCCTATTAAGAGTATATAAACATTCCCTTTCCTCCACATCTTCAGTAACATGAACAACCTAACATTATACCTCAAAGAACTTGGAAAACAAGAACAAAGCAAACCCAAAGTCAGCAGCAGCAAAGAACAAAAATAACAGCAGAACTAAATGAAATAGAGACAATAAAACGATACAAAGGATGTCCTCAGTAGTCAAGTTCTTTTTTTTTTTTTGAGACAGAGCCTCAAGCTGTCACCCTGGATAGAGTGCTGTGGCACCACAGCTCACAGTAACCTCCAATTCCTGGGCTCAAGCGAGTCTCCTGCCTCCGCCTCCCAAGTAGCTGGGACTGCAGGCGCCTACCACAACGCCTGGCTATTTTTTGGTTGCAGCCGTCGTTGTTTGGCAGGCCCGGGCTGGATTCGAACCCACCAGCTCAGGTGTACGTGGCTGGTGCCTTAGCCCGTTGAGCCACAGGCACCACGCCAGTAGTCAAGTTCAAAGTATAGAGATGCCTGCTGCTCACCCATGCCATGGTTTTGATGCATTGATTCCCTAGCAGGCTCTTGAGCCACTGCAGTATCACTTCCTATGGTTTTTGCACTTCTATTGAGAAAACTTTGAATTATATTTTGGTCTGTTCAATATCTTGTATTTGAATCAAAGCATTGAATGGATCACAATACATTTGTGTATGTCACTTTAAAAAGTGCTCCTTTCAGCTCGGCACCTGTAACTCAAGTGGCTAAGGTGCCAGCCACATACATCAGAGCTGGTGGGTTCAAATCCGGCCTGGGCCTGCCAAACAATAATGAGAACTACAACCAAAAAAATGGCTAGGCGTTGTGGCAGGCGCCTATAGTCCCAGCTACTTGGGAGGCTGAGGCAAGAGAATTGCTTAAGCCCAGGAGTTGGAGGTTGCTGTGAGCTGTGATGCCACAGCACTCTACCCAGGGTGACAGCTTGAGACTCTGTCTCAACAACAACAAAAAAGTGTTCTTTTCTAGAACAGATAAAATGATTGTGTCAGTCAGCTATTGGCAAATAATGAGAACAGAACATTTCTATGGCATACAGCAGTAAATGTTGATTTTGCTCACCTGCTTGTGGGTCTGCTTCTCTAACGTGGGTCTGGGTCAGTCCCATGTGTCTCTCATCATCCCTGATCTGCTGGATTAGCCAAGGCACTTCTTCCCATGGTGATGGCAGAGCCATAAGAAGACACACTGAAGGCTCGGCGCCTGTGGCTCAATGGGCTAAGGCACCGGCCACGTACACCTGAGCTGGCGGGTTCGAATCCAGCCCCCGGACCCACCAAACAACAATGACGGCTGCAACCAAAAAAAAAAAAAAATGGCCGGGCGTTGTGGCGGGTGCCTGTGGTCCCAGCTACTTGGGAGGCAGAGGCAGGAGACTCGCTTGAGCCCAGGAATTGGAGGTTGCTGTGAACTGTGATGCCACAGCACTCTATCCAGGGTGAACAGCTTGAGGCTCTGTCTCAAAAAAAAAAAAGAAGACACACTGAAGATTAAAAGGAAAGGCTGGGGGCGGCCCCTGTGGCTCATCGAGTAGGGCACTGGCCCCATATACCGAGGGTGGCAGGTTCAAACCCGGCCTCGGCCGAACTGCAAAACAGAAAAATAGCCGGGCGTTGTTGTGGGCGCCTGTAGTCCCAGCTACTCGGGAGGCTGAGGCAAGAGAATCACCTAAGCCCAGGAGTTGGAGGTTGCTGTGAGCTGTGTGACGCCACAGCACTCTACTGAGGGTGATAAAGTGAGACTCTTTCTCTACAAAAAAAAAAAAAAAAAAAAAAAAAACCTAGGAAAGACAAGGAAGTTTATTTACCTAAAAAGAACAAACAATTTAAAGCTTCCCCAAAAGCTAGATGTAAAATACCAATGCTTTGCCTCCCATTAATAATGGCTCAGGACACTTTTCGGAACTGGTGCCAACTCAATTTGAGTACCGATGGCAAGAAAATAGAGTCTTATCTGTGGCTTCCAAGACAAGGCAGTGACCAAAGAGCAAGGCTTCAGGAAAGTTGCAAGATGAATGGGAGAGCAGAAGAGACTAGTACATTTGAAGCAATAACCTCAGCTCAGGGATCCATGTTGGTATCATGGACTTGCTACAAGAGCTGTTCAGCCTAAGGCTGTGAGTTCTTGGTCCATTCCTGTTTCTGTTGAGGCTTTTTTTTTTTTTTTTTTGAGGCAGAGCCTCAAGCTGTCACCCTGGATAGAGTGCCATGGCATCACAGCTCACAGCAACCTCCAACTCCTGGGCTCAAGCGAGTCTCTTGCCTCCGCCTCCCAAGTAGCTGGGACTACAGGCACCCGCCACAATGCCCGGCCATTTTTTGGTGCAGCCAACATTGTTGTTTGGCGGGCCCGGGCTGGATTTGAACCCGCCAGCTCAGGTGTACGTGGCTGGCGCCTTAGCCTGTTGAGCCACAGGCGCCGAGCCAGTTTTTGTAGTTTTTGATTAACTTCTTCACCTGTTCTATACCAACTGGGGGACAATACAAATAGCTTTGAGAAACCCAAATGAGATCATATGCTATGAAATAAGATCAGTTCCCACAAGCAAATAGCTAAATCCTCTGAGGCATTAGTTACCTAGTAAGTTTTGCCAAAGAAAGAGATTTAAAAAACTATGTCCAAAATGACTCCTTTGTCGTAGGTCCCATTTCTTTGAGCATCCTCTCTGTATTTTTACCTGTGGTTCCAGAGGTATAAATGTATAAGGCAGGAGTGAGAAAAGTGACTTCGGACCTCCAGGCCTCTGGGACAGGCTCAGCTGACACTTCATCCACTTTGTCCAGGAAAGAGTCAACCCCGTCTGTGTTAGAAGTTCTGCTCATATAATAGACAGACACATCATCTTTTTTCAGGTTTGGCAAGACCTCTTCAACAGCCGCTTGTAGTTCTTAATTTAGTAAGAGAAAAAAACCAAATAAACTCAATTAGTCCATTAAAGTTCTACATGGTATTAGTGTTTCAATCAGATTTATTGAAATTTTGTTTTCAGCTTTTTTTTGCTAAAATGTGTAGCCACACAGGTGATGCCTATTGCTATGCAAATAAAATTGGCTACGTTTGAAAAAAAACATCACAAGATTCCAACATCTGAGGGGCAGTTGGGTTTTCACGGCTTTACAAGAACAGCAGATAGTTGGTTGAAATCTGTATTTCTTACGGCAAGTACAAACCAATGGACACAAGGGAAAACCCAAGAAATATAAGTGTATAACTGATGTATGTATCTAAAAGTTCTCCAGAAATGAATTTAGCTATTGCTTATATGTATCTCACAGGACCTGTGCTGAAAAAAAAGAGAGAGAAAATGCTAAGGAAGGAAAAGAGAAATGAAAAGAAGGGAGTCATGTTAGTTAACAAAGATGACAGAAGCCAGCTTTACACAACTTTTTTGTTTTTTTTTTTTTTTTTGAGGTAGAGTCTCACTATATAGCCCTAGAGTGCTGTAGCATCACAGCTCACAGCAACCTTTAACTCTTGGGCTTAAGTGATTCTCTTGCCTCAACCTCCCAAATAGCTGAGACTACAGGCACCCACCACAATGCCCAGCTCTTTTTTTGTTGCAGTTGTCATTATTGTTTAGCTGGCCTGGGCTGGGTTTGAACCCGCCAGCCTCGGTGTATGTGGCTGAGGCCATAACCACTGTGCTATGGGCGCTGAACCAAAAACTTTTTTAAAAAACGTCAACAATAAGTAATATTCTAGCAAGTTTTAGCTGATTTAAGAAACAAGCTAAGTTTCATAAGTATATTCTCTGGTCTGATTTTTTTTTTTTTTTTTGCAGTTTTTGGCCGGGGCTGGGTTTGAACCCCCCACGTCTGGCATATGGGGCCAGAGCCCTACTCCTTTGAGCCACAGGCGCTGCCCTCTCTGGTCTGATTAATTTGGAACAGTGATTTTTAATCTGTGGGTCACAGTATAATAGTAGATTGTTAAAATCATTTAAAGCAAGCAGTATTTTAAAAAATCAAATGCAGGGCGGTGTCTGTGGCTCAAGGGAGTAGGGTGCCAGCCTCATATGCTGGAGGCGGTGGGTTCAAACCCAGCCCCGGCCAAAAACTGCAAAAAAAAAAATCAAATGCAAATGAAATAGAAATTTTAGAGCATATCACACACAGGAAGAGATAAACATTGTTTTTCAAAAGTTTTGTTTCAGTGATGTGGGCGTGTGGGTACTGGGTCATACACAAATGGATTTCTTACTGGGTTGAGGTCAAAAATGTTAAAGCCACTTATTTAATATGCAAATCACATTTCGTGTTTGCTACTTGGATTTTGTGCCCTTAAGCCATAAAATGAGCCGGCTTTTAAGCTTACTTGTCTTGTGATAACTAAAGTGAATATACTTGTTCTTAATAGGAAGATGACTCAGTATTCCACGGAATTACCTTGGGAAGGCTATATCTAAATCATCTTATATGTTTTGTTTTCAGATGTTTGGGTGTGATATCTCCATCAAAATAAGAAATATCACTGGAGGGTGGTGTCTGTGGCTCAAAGGAGTAGGGCGGTGGCGGGTTCAAAAACCCAGCCCCGGCCAAAATACTGCAAAAAAAAAAAAACAAAAAAAGAAAAATCACTGGAGTAGATGCATCAAAAATTTTCTTTAGCTTTTTTTTATTAAATCATAGCTGTGTACATTAGTGCAATCATGGGGTACAGTGTGCTGGCTTCATATACAATCTGAAATATTTTCTTTTGCAATTTTTTGGCCAGGGCTGGTTTTGAACTCGCCACCTCCAGCATATGGGGCTGGCACCCTACTCCTTTGAGCCACAGGCGCCACCCAATCTGAAATATTTTCATCAAACTGTTTAACATAGCCTTCATGGCATTTTCTTAGTTATTGCATGAAGACGTTTGTATTCTGCATTTGGTAAGTTTTATCTGTACCCTTCTCAGCTGCACCATGGGTGTGATCCCACCAATTACCCTCCCTCCCCCCGCAACTTCCCCCCTTTCTTCCCCTCCCGTGCCCAAAACATTTAAACCCAAAGATTCATGCACCTGGTAAAAATAAATCAAATAGTACAAAAGGGTTTATAATGAAATTCAACAAGCTCTCCTCACGTGTAAAGCTACTGCCTAGAGGCAATCACTTTCAAGTTTTTAGCTGTTTTGACAATCACCTTCTATCACCAAAAAATGTGCATTTCCTGTTCTTTCTTGGCCTATTATTATTATTTTTTTTTTCAGTGTAACAGAGGAGAAATTTTACTTAGGAAGAACCAAGAGAAGGTTTAGGGCACTTCCAAAGAGAGTTGGAAGTAGGTCCCTCTCATGAAGGAGATGAGAGAGACTTGGCGTATTGATTTTAATTCCCACTTCCAACAGTCATTATCTTCACTTTAAATTGTCTAGATGCATAGCATTTCAATTCATTCTGAGAACATTATTCTGTCTTCTTTGTCTAAGGATTAGCTCTGGAAAACCAAATCATAATTGACCTGATTATGACTATGCAAATATTATTCACTGCAGAACCAAGGAACACACTTTCATTGTATTTTCTTTCTTGAACAGTTTTCTCTTGGAGTTTCTGGTTGGCTATTACTCTTTAAGGTGCTATTTGCCTCAACTGTTTTTTCAACTCCATCTGATCACTTTTTACCTTTTTTGGGCCTGGCAATCTTTTTTTTCTTTTGAGACAGAGTCTCACTTTGTCACTCTCGGTAGAGTGCCGTAGCGTCACACCTCACGGCAACCTCAAACTCTTGGGCTTAAGCGATTCTCTTGCCTTAGCCTCCCAAGTAGCTGGGACTATAGGTGCCCTCCACAATGTCTGGCTATTTTTTTGTTGTTGTTGCAGTTGTCATTGTTGTTTGGCTGGCCCGGGCAGGGTCCCAACCCACCAGTCTCAGTGCATGTGGCTGGCACCGTAACCACTGTGCTATGTGTGCTGAGCCTGGGCCTGGCAATCTTTACTCTCCTCCTCTACTGTTTTCATTTTTTTCTGTTTCTTCTCTAGTCCTTCTGCACCAGTAAACCATCACTCTTGTAGAAACTGGGGTGGAAGCATCTGCATCTACCTAAATTACTGCTGTAACTGGCTGACCAATCTCCTTGCCTCTAATCTCTTCCACTTCCAATTTATCAGCCTCACAACTGCCCAACTTCTTGTTGCCGCCCTATTTAAAATCCTTGAGTGGCTGTTCACCCCTTGAGATAGACTCCACTCTTCGTTTTTGGGAAGTCCTAAGGTCTTCATAGGACTTTCTCATGTCTCCTCTTCCTATCCACCTCTTTTCCTCTTTCCTCTAACCACACTGATCTATGTGAAATCTCTGAATGTCCCTGGATGCTCACATCTCATTGTCTTTGTCCCGGCTATCTCACTCCTTGGAATGCCCCCTCCACCCTTGGCCCCCTGAAAATTTTCTGCTTATCCTTCAAGACTCAGCCTACAGGACACTTCCCTTCTGTCACCTCCCCCGACCCCTCTGAAAAGCTAGCTGCTCCCTTCTCTGGCAGCTGGCAAATACTCCTATCAAGGTATTTAGTACATAATATGATATAGTTCAAATTTTCTTCTCCTCTATTAGACAGTGAAATCTTTGAGATTAAGAGATCATAACTGAATCACCTTTGCCCCCCCCAACACTAAGTAAGTGCTCAATAAATGTCTATAATTCAAAGAATCTGCAAAAGTATGATATGAGTGTGGAAGAAAGAGACAGAATAAAGTAAACCTGTTGACTTAACTGTGAGTTGATAAACCTTTAAAAATAATATAAAACAAAATAATTTCTGTGATACAGATATGCCTTACATATCAGTAAGGACCTACAATGGGTACATTTTAAAAACTACTGCTGCTACTTAAAGAACGAAGAAATTGCTTTCTTCCTTCCTACCACCAAAACTTAGGTTATGCAGTGACAAACTACCTGGGGAGGGCGCAGTGGCTCACACCTGGAATCTCAGCACTCTGGGGGGCTGAGGTGGGTGGATCTCTTGAGTTCAGGAGTTTGAGACCAGCTTGAGCGAGAGTGAGACCCTGTCTCTAAAAATAGCCGGGCATTGTCGCAGGTGCCTGTAGTCCCAGCTACTTGGGAACTGAGGCCAGAGAATCCCTTTGTACCCAAAAGTTTGAGGTTGCTGTGAGCTATGATGCCATAGCACTCAACCCCAGGGTGACAAGGTGAGACTCTGTCTCAAAACAAACAAACAAAAAAACTACCTGGACACAGCTGGGCAGGGGCTCACGCCTATAACTGTAAAAGTCTGGGAGGCTGAGGCAGGTGGATTGCTTCTGCTCACGAATTTGAGGCCAGCCTGAGCAAGAGCAAGATCGCATCTCTACTAAAAACAGAAAAACTAGTCAGATGTGGTCGCAGTTCCCTGGAGTCCCAGCTCCTCAGGAAGCTGAGGGAAGAGGATCACTGAGGCCCAAGAGTTTGAAGTTGCTGCTATGATGACACTGGTACTCTGCCCAGGTAACAGAGCGAGACTCTGCCTCCAAAAACAAACAAACAAACAAACTACCTGGACTCCTCATTTTTCTTCCCTCCCAACACTAATTCAGCCTCTATTTAAAGAGTGCTCCCTTTGTGCCAGGCAAGGTTCTAAGCATTTGGTACAACAGTGAACAAAATAGACACTGTCCCTGTGTTCCTAGAGCCTACGTTTAACAGTGAAGGAAACAACAAAAAAAAGCAGTTTAAATAAGGTGATGAAAGTGTCACAATAGGTCAATGTTTTTCAACATTTTTTTATCTCACGGCACATTTGAACCTATGGTGAAACTTTTGCAGCACACTTAAATTACGTTGATCCAAAAAAAGAGTTAAAAAAAGAATTTACTGGCTCGGCGCCTGTGGCTCAACGGGCTAAGGCGCCAGCCACGTACACCTGAGCTGGCGGGTTCGAATCCAGCCCGGGCCCGCCAAACAACAATGACGGCTGCAACCAAAAAATGGCCGGGCGTTGTGGCGGGCACCTGTAG
>CAUYRH010040631.1:0-32555 GCA_963574655.1 Perodicticus potto
ATTGTGGTGGGCGCCTATAGTCCCAGCTACTTGGGAGGCAGAGGCAGGAGACTCGCTTGAGCCCAGGAATTGGAGGTTGCTGTGAACTGTGATGCCACAGCACTCTCTCCAGGGTGACAGCTTGAGGCTCTGTCTCAAAAAAAAAAGGAAAAAGAAAAAGAAAATGGTATAACAACTGACTGCAGATAGCAAATAACCATCAATAAAATGTAATCTATTTCAATTCCCTTCAAAATGCTCTTTCCTATTTCTAACCTACTGGGCAAGGTTGTCACTTCCCGAGACCATATTTGTGAAGAACAGGCTGCATTCAGCAGACATGCTAATGAGCATCAGGAAGGTGGTGGGAGAGGAGGCACCTTGCTCTGTCTTCAGGTGTTTCAAACTTCTTACCCACCTCCACCCCTTCTATGGGTCATCATTAAAATTCCATACAACCAGGACATCTGCTCCTCACATTTGAATTTTAGTCAAGTTGCTGTGATCAGAACATCACCATGTTTATCATATTAGCCAAAAATACTTAGAAAAGAACATTTTTATTTTTATTTTATTTTATTTTATTTTATTATTCTTTATTTTATTTATTTATTTATTTATTTATTTATTTATTTATTTATTTATTTATTTTTGTGGAGACAGAATCTCACTGATGCCCTGGGGTTGAGTGCCCTGGTGTCATCATCATTCACAGCAACCTCAAACTCATGGGCTCAAGCAATCCTTCTGCCTCAACCTCCCATGTAACTGGGACTACAGGTGTCTGCTCCAACACCTGGCTAGTTTTTTCTATTTTTAGTAGAGACCGGGTTTCATTCTTGCTCAGGCTGGTCTGGAACTCCTGAGCTCCCAGAGCGGTAGGATTACAGGCCTGAACCACCACACCCAGTCACAAAAGAATATTTTTGCCTTTTACTTCCTTTTTGAGGGTTTTTGTTTTGGGAGAAAGGGTTAGATCTTGAAAGTTATCTCTTCAAAACAACAAGAATGTCAGTCTTAAGATACGGCATCTTAAAAAAAAAAAAGATACGGCATCTTGGCAGTGCCTGTAGCTCAGTAGGTAGGGTACCAACCACATACACTGAGGCTGGTGGATTCAAACCCAGCCCATGCCAGCTAAAAACAATAATGACAACTGCAACAAAAAAACAGCTGGGGGCAGTGCCTGTAGCTCAGTGGGTAGGGCGCCGGCCCCATATACCCAGGGTGACCAGTTTGAACCCAGCCCCAGACAGCTAAAATAGCAGTGGCAACTGCAACAAAAATAGCTGGGCGTTGTGGCAGGCACCTGTAGTCCCAGGTACTTGGGAGGCTGAGGCAAGAGAATTGCCCTAGCACAAGAGCTGGAGGTTGCTGTGCGTTGTGACACCACGGCACTCACTGTGGGTGACAAAGTGAGACTCTGTCTCAAAAAAAAAAAAAAAAAAACAGCCGGGCATTTTGGCAGGTGCCTGTAGTCCCAGCTACTTGGGAGGCTGAGGCAAGAGAATCGCTTAAGCTCAAGAGTTTGAGGTTGCTGTGAGCTGTGACACCATAAAAGTCCACTCAGGGCGACAGCTTGAGATTCTGTCTCAAAAAAAAAAAGGTTCGGCGCCTGTGGCTCTAGTGGCTAAGGCGCCAGCCACATACACCTGAGCTGGTGGGTTCGAATTGTAAAGACCAAGCTGACTCCATTTTATTAAAACTAACTCCATTTTTTGGCTCGGCGCCTGTGGCTCAACAGGCTAAGGAGCCAGCCACGTACACCTGAGCTGGCGGGTTCGAATCCAGCCTGGGCCTGCCAAACAACAATCACGGCTGCACCCAAAAAATAGCCAGGCGTTGTGGTGGGCGCCTGTAGTCCCAGCTATTTGGGAGGCAGAGGCAGGAGACTCGCTTGAGCCCAGGAATTGGAGGTTGCTGTGAGCTGTGATGCCACAGCACTCTATCCAGGGTGACAGCTTGAGGCTCTGTCTCAAAAAAAAAAACTAACTCCATTTTATTTCTCAGCCTTCATTATGTAGTTACATACTGAAAGTGTTAAGTAACTTACTCCCTCCCCCGCCCCTCGTCCTTGTGTCTGCCCTGAGTGATAGCAGCTCCTTCCCAGACCAGCCAAGGACAAGTATTACTCAGCCCCCTAGACCTCTATCAGCTCACCCACACCCCCTCCCTTTTTCCTTTCTGTACCCTTAAAAGCCCCCTCCTTTTCGAGGCCGCGGGCTTCTCCGTTTTCCTGCTGCGCCAGGTGTGAGAGGCCCCCCGCCTGGGCTTGCAAATAAACCTCTTGCTTTTGCATCGGATTTAGTCTCTCAGTGATTTATGTGGGGGATCCCCTGATCTAGGCACAACAGAATCCAGCCTGGGCCCACCAAACAATGATAATGGCTGCAACCAAAAGAAAAATAGCCAGGCATTGTGGCGGGCGCCTGTAGTCCCAGCTACTTGGGAGGGAGAGGCAGGAGAATCGCTTGAGCCCAGGAGTTGGAGGTTGCTGTGAGCTGTGATGTAATGGTCCTCTCCCTGGGGGGACAGGCTCTGTCAAAAAAAAAAAAAAAAAGATACAGCATCTTTTCTTCAGCAGCAGTGTGAGAAAACAATCGTAAAAAACTGACATCCTGGTACATGTAATAAGGTGGCAGAAAACATACATCCACAGATTCTCACTAGTGTGTTGACTTTATCTCCGTTTTTCTGTCAGCAAACCTCGTGTGCTCATTGTCTTGCTTGGAGACTGTTCTCAGCTCGCACTCTCCCTGTGTCCAATAAAAACGGTTTCACCTTTTGAGGGGAGCATTTGGTGAGAGCCGGACAGCCACAAAGACTGAGGTGATCTCCTCTGAGGTATTTCTTTTGAACACAAGATGCGTGGAGACAAAATGCTGGATTCCTGAATTCCTAAAAGGTAGGAATGAAGAGAGAGCATGGTCAGGTGAGGAGATCTCTGAAAAGAGCCAGTAGAGCCCAGGCACAGAGGCTCCGGCCTGTAACCCTAGAACTCTGGGAGGTCGAGGCAGGTGGATTGCTTGAGCTCAGGAGTTCAAGACTAGACTGAGCAAAAGTGAGACCCCTCCTCTCCTGTTGATACAGGACAAGTGGCGTCCCAGCCAGCTTGTGGACTGGGGGGGCACGGACCGCCTGCCTCCGCCTTGGGGGTGTTGATGTGGTGGCAGGAAGCAGAGGAACCAGCGGGCTGGAGGGTAGGCAGGCGGCCTAATCACCAGCACTCTAAATGTAACTACTGAGTGTCCCAGATATGTCTCAGAGGGTCCCAGACACGCTAAATGTAACCACAGAGGGCCCACGTGACTGTATATATCCCTAGACAAAGAGCCCAGGGACAGACAGAGAGGGAGAGAGAGCACTTTTCTCTCCTGACTCCAGTTTTCCCCGCTCTGCCAGGAGCTCGGGTGCTTCTGTATTCTTTTCTGTAAATAAATCCTGTCTTACCACTGATCTGTGGTCCGCGGATTTATTCTTCAAATCACCGAGACCCAGAACCTACTGAAGATAAAATTCCGGTATCATATCTGGGGGCTCACGTCCGGGATTGAAGCTCTGTGGTAAGCAATGGGACCACTTACCTCTCTCCTGCTTTTCTCTCTAGTTATAATAATGGAAACTAATAATTTGGATGCCCAGCAGCCCATAAATGTGTATAGTGTGGCTGCTGACCTCCAGGTCACAGGCAAGAGGCTGTTGGGAATGAACTTTCTAATTCCCCTTGGCTCCAGAAAGGAGTCGAAGGGAGTGTTAGAAGACTTTTGAAATGTTCTATATTTATTCCTTTTCTCTGGTTGACAACTGAGCAAAGAGGTAGCACCCAAAGGCCCTGGGGTCCCCAGCAATGGTTCTGACCGCAGGACACGGGAGGGCCTTCTGAAAATCGTGCTTTCCCGGCTTTTACAATCCTCTCTTCTCGGCTCGGCGCCTGTGGCTCAGCAGGCTAAGGCGCCAGCCACGTACACCTGACCTGGCGGGTTCGAATCCAGCCCGGCCCGCCAAACAACAATGACGGCTGCAACCAAAAAAAAAAATAGCCGGGCGTTGTGGAGGCAAGAGATTCGCTTGAGCCCAGGAATTGGAGGTTGCTGTGAGCTGTGATGCCACGGCACTCTATCCAGGGTGACAGCCTGAGGCTCTGTCTCAAAAAAAAAATTAAAAAAATAAAAAAAAAACAATCCTCTCTTCTCTACCATGGTCCCAAACTTTTCTCTCCTGATCTCTATAATCTCTATAGACCGCTTCAGCTTCTCTCTCTCTCCTCGTAGTATACATCTTTCTTTGAATGTTGGTAAAGAATTCCTTTATCTAGTTAAGTTTGTATGGGCTCATTCTGGTATTTTTCGGATGTTGTAAGTGTGCCTCAAATGTTATAGGTGTTTTGTAAGGTCCTTCTTATTGCCTTTCTTTGCAAAATTAAATTCAATTAGCATTTTCATGTGTCCAAGAAAAAAGGCTAAACCATGTTAACTACAAGTCAGCTCCAAACAAAGGGCAAGAAGACTCCCCTACATGGCTTCTCTGGGCAATTAGAGGCCTGTGGAGGGAAGCTCTGGGCAACTCTCCAAAGCAAGGATGCCCCTAAACCCTCAGCTACAGTTCAGTCTCTTAAAAATGAAGAAAGGCGGCTCAGTGCCTGTGGCTCGATGGGCTAAGGCCCACGTACACCTGAGCTGGCGGGTTCGAATCCACCCTAGCCCGCCAAACAATGATGGCTGCAACCAAAAAATGGCCAGGCATTGTGGTGGGCACCTATAGTCCCAGCTACTTGGGAAGCAGAGGCAAGAGACTCGCTTCAGCCCAGGAATTGGAGGTTGCTGTGAGCTGTGATGCCACAGCACTCTATCCAGGGTGACAGCTTGAGGCTCTGTCTCATTAAAAAAAAAAGACTTCAACTAATTGTAACTAATTGTAATGCAGAAGTTTCAAAGTGTCTCTCAATTCTGATTTGTCACTAAGTAATTATTATTGCCTGGCTAAATTTTGGGAAAGAAAAGGGAGGTTGGAAAACATAGCATTTAAGACTATGCTATTTTCCGTTGTTACTGGGAATTTAGAAGAAGCTTATAAAGATTATATAGAGTTAAATGTGCAAGCACCACACAGCCATTTTCTTCAGAATGGGGCTCATCCCCACTTTATTGATACTCTGGAGCTGGGGGTGGAAGGGGCAGAAAGGAGCAGAATTTGCATCAGGTGGGACCAGCCTCCCTGGTACCTGATTTCTCAAGCTGTGCTCCCAGCACGATATGAGCATAAGAGAGCCAGCGGGCACTAAGCGCTACACTGGTAAGAGTGGCTAATTCCAGACAAGTGCAGGGATTCTTACCCAAACACTGGGAGGACGCTTCCTTTTGTTTGGCAGAAGGCTTCTTGGGTTGGTCAGAGGACGCTTTGACAACCCAGGAATATGGGGTGGGATTGATTAAGAAGCTGGACATTTGTTCTTTCCCACAGATGGGTAACATTCTCTTGCCAAGAGAACTGTCATCAGGTGGGACCAGGCTCCTGGATACCTGATTTTTCGGCCTGTGCTGCCAGAACACTCTGCTGGGCTGTGTTCTGAAGCACTGGGACATGTTTGATCCCCAGACACTGAAAAAAGAATATATGGTTTTCTTCTGCAGCCAGGCCTGGCCTCAGTATCAATTCTCCCCTGGTATACAATGGCCCCCAGAGGGTGCTCTAAATTATGACACCATTTTTCAGTTAGATACTTTTTATAAATAAGAAGAAAAGTGGTCTGACGTGCCCTATGTGCAACTTTTCTTTTTCCTTAGGGACAACCCCCAACTGTGTAAAATCTGTCAGATAGATTCAGCTCTCCTGGCTGTAGTAACTTCCCCAAATGGTCAGAG
Source organism: Perodicticus potto (assembly GCA_963574655.1). Taxonomy (NCBI): domain Eukaryota; kingdom Metazoa; phylum Chordata; class Mammalia; order Primates; family Lorisidae; genus Perodicticus; species Perodicticus potto. The sequence continues at coordinate 5,841 of CAUYRH010040631.1, forward strand.
ATTCCCAAGAGAGACATTGTCACAACCTAGCTCAAACCCAACATTTACTTCTCCTGCACCTTCCTCTGTGCGTTCAGAAAACCCCAGGAGAGAGGCTGTCCCAAGAGTTTTTTTTCTGGCTCAGCGCCTGTGGCTCAACAGGCTAAGGCGCCATCCACGTACACCTGAGCTGGCAGGTTCGAATCCAGCCCGGGCCCGCCAAACCACAATGACGGCTGCAACCAAAAAATGGCCCGGCGTTGTGGCGGGCACCTGTGGTCCCAGCTACTTGGGAGGCGGAGGCAAGAGACTCACTTGAGCCCAGGAATTGGAGGTTGCTGTGAGCTGTGATGCCACAGCACTCTACCCAGGGTGACAGTTTGAGGCTCTGTCACAAAAAAAAAACTTAATTTGGACTGGGTGAGCTTATCGTGCTCTTCCCACCTGTCCCTCCGCAGCCCACACTTCTGGGTTAATTTCTGTCTCCAAGAAGGGAAGGCATAATATAGGTTCCTGTTCCATATTCAAATAAATGGGATGTTTCTGCTTTTGTTAGTATGTCCCTCCCCAAAAGGTGAGCAGAACTTTCAGGCATGATTAGGAAGGCATGAGAGAACAGCCGGTCATCCCAATTGCAGCTTAAAGGCTGAGGGGAAAAATGGTAACTGGCTTTCCAGACACCCCCTGTATAGTTACAGATTTGGAGGATAAAAGACCAGGGTTAGAGAGAAGTACAGAAAGGTTGCTCCAGTGCCCAGAAGAAATTCTATCTCCTAGCCCTCCACTATAAGGCAAACCCGGGGCTCTACGAGGGGTGATGACACAAGCTGGAGCCATGAGAATCTGGCCCGGGGACCCTCAGTCCAGTTTGGGCACCATTAGGATCACTGTCCCAGGAGACCTTAACCTGAGGACAGGCCAACCTCCAGTGGTCACCCTTGCATTCTGGACAGGGGTCAGGTGGCTTGCCCAGCCAGTGGTGCTGCTGGGGGCAGTGCTTCCCGAAGTGGCCAATGTGACCACATTGGAAGCACTTGTTCTTAGCTCCTCTGGCTTCCCTCTGCCCCTGAAAGGTGCTCATTTGTCGGAGCGCCATTACTAGAGCTGTCATTCTTTTCATATCTCTTTTCTCTCTTTCCTCCTCTTTCTTCTGATCTTGGTTATAAAAGACCACAGTGGCCATTTTAAGAAGATTCTCCAGGTTATGATCTGGGCCTAGAGCCAATTTCTGGAGTTTTCTTTGAATGTCTGGGGCCGCCTGAGTGATAGATTTATCTTTTAAAATAATTTGGCCCTCTAAGGAGTTGGGTGTTAACTGGGTGTGTTTTCTCATCACCTCCCGAAGCTGCTCAAGAAAGGCTGAGGGACTCTCATTTTGCTCCTGGTTAATAGTAGATAACTTAGAATAATTCATAGGCTTTTTCTTGGATCGACGTAAACCTTCCAGGATACATGTTAGAAAATGTTTACACCACCAGGCACTTTGTTTCTCAGGGTTCCATTCGGGATCCTCAAAGGGAACTGCCTGTCTTCCCGTGGGGTATCTGTCCTTTTCCTCGGGAGACATACTGCCATCAGTATTGGACATGAACCACAAATCACCCCACTTCCTAGCCTCATCTAAGACTTCATTTTTTTTTCATTAAAAGTTAAAGTTTGATCTAGTAACATTACATCTGTCCAAGAGAGGTCAAAGCTTTGTCCTAACCCTTGGAGAACATCTATGTACTATTGGGGTCATCAGAAAATTTTCCTAAATCAACCTTAATTTGCTTTAAACTTGCCAAAGAAAATGGAGTGTATACTCCCACACTTGCCCTTTCACCACCTGCAGTCTAAACCAAGGGACACACAGAAGGATATGGTTGCCTTCTGGGGGTCCCAGTTGAACCAGAAAAAAAACTCTTTTTTTTTTTTTTTTGAGACAGAACCTCAAGCTGTCACCCTGGATACAGTGCTGTGGCATCACAGCTCACAGCAACCGCCAATTCCTGGGCTCAAGCGAGTCTCCTGCCTCTGCCTCCCAAGTAGCTGGGACTACAGGCACTTGCCACAACGCCCAGCCATTTTTTGGTTGCAGCTGTCATTATTGTTCGGCGGGCCCGGGCTGGATTCAAACCTGCCAGCTCAGGTGCACGTGGCTGGTGCCTTAGCCGCTTGAGCCACAGGTGCCAAGCCAGTCCAAATTAAGTTAAAGAATCCCACCATCCATCCCAATCAAAAACAATATCCTCTAAAAGCAAACACTAAGAATGGACTAATCTCCCTAATACAGAACCTAAAGCGGCAGAAATTATTAATACCTTGCAATAGTCCATGTAACACCCCTATTCTAGGAGTGCCAAAGCCAAACGGAATTTGGAGACTAGTCCAAGACCTCCGCATTGTAAATGAAGCGGTCATTCCTCTCCATCCTGCAGTTCCCAATCCATATACTTTATTGTCTCGTATCCCTGAAAAGGTTGCCTATTGCACAGTCCTAGACTTAAAAGATGCCTTCTTTTGCATTCCCCTTCATGAAAATTCCCAGTACCTTTTTGCTTTTGAAGACCCTTCTGACTGCTCACGTGGACTGTGTTACCCCAGGGATTTAGGGACAGCCCTCACTTGTTTGGACAAGCCTTAGCCAAAGACTTGAGTCATTTTTCAACTTTCTAATATTTATTCAACATAATAAAGGAAATGCTACCCAAAGTAGTTAGGGAAGAGACAGAGAAGAAAAGCATCTAACGGGAGGAGGAGCAGGTTGGTGGCCGAGTAACAGCTTCCTTGCAACTGGGCACGATGAGTCTGGGGAGACCCCAGCGTCTCTGGCTGGTGGGATCTGCCCAGAAACATCCCGTTGGGGACACAGGGAGTCAACGTGAGACTTCTGGACCTGTGAGCTGTTCTGGGTTTTTTGGACTTGGCACTCAGTTGAACTACCTTGGGAGAACTTGGGCAAGAGTGCAGAGGTCTTTGAGGGTTGTCTAGGGTCCAAGAGTGAGCCGCTGAGCCGGATGGAGCTAATAGTGTTCAGCTGTGGGCTGCGCGGAGCCATTGTGGGAGACAGACTGGAGTCATTTTTCATATCCTACAGCGACTCTTTATCAGTATGTAGATGATATTCTTTTGAGAACACCAGATGCAGAAGAATGCCACAAAGCTACACAAATTCTATTAAACTTTCTAGTTGATTGTGGGTACAAAATTTCCAAGGCTAAAGCCCAATTATGTGTCCCAGAGGTTCACTATTTGGGTCTCCAGCTTTCACAGAGGAAGAGAGCCTTGGGCAAAGAACCAATACTGTCTCACCCTAAACCTCGAACTCTCAGACAACTTGGAGGCTTCTTAGGAAACACAGGCTTTTGCAAACTCTGGATTCCTGGATATAGTGAAATAGCTAGACCACTCTATTCTTTAATTAAAAATGCCCCAAAAGAGTGCCTAGTCACTCTAGAAGAAAACCATAATATAGATAATAAGGACTTGTGATGTATGTCAGAGAAACAATCCTTCAAATCACCATCTAGCTTCCCCAGGTATACAGAAACAAGGTAAATATCCAGGTGAAGATTGGCAAACGGATTTCACTCACCTCCCTAAGGTACATGGCATCACAATAGTTACTGGTATTTGTGGATGCTTTTACTATTTGGGTTGAAGTATTCCCTTGCAGGACAGAGAAGTCCCAGGAAGTTGTAAAGGCTTTAGTATATGAGATTATCTCCAGGTTTGGACTCCCTTGAAGTTTGCAAAGTGATTATGGGCCAGCCTTCAAGGCAATTGTGACACAAGGAAAATCTAAAGCCCTGGGCATAAAATATCATCTACATTGCTCTTGGAGGCCCCAGTCCTCTGGGAAAGTAGAAAAAATGAATGATAAAATCAAAGGACAGTTACAAAAACTAACTCAAGAGACTCATCAACCTTGGACTAAATTGCTTTCCATTGTTCTCCTTAGAATAAGAAATTTACCTCAGAAACTCGATTGTAGCCCATTCGAATTATTATATGAAAGACCTTTTTTAACTAACGATTTATTATTAGATCAAGAAGCTACAGAATTAGTAAAACATATTACTTCTTTAGCTAAATTTCAACAAATCCTTAAAAACCTCCTAACTACATTTTCACATTCAACACTAAAGGAGCTTTTCTCTCCTGGAGATCTAGTCATGATCAAAACTCTTCCCTCTAGGGCGGCACCTGTGGCTCATCGAGTAAGGTGCCGGCCACATATGCCTAACGTGCCGGGTTCAAACCCAGCCTTGGCCAAACTGCAAAACAGAAAAAGAGCCCGGCGTTGTGGTGGGCGCCTGTAGTCCCAGCTACTCAGGAAGCTGAGGCAAGAGAATTGCCTAAGCCCAGGAGTTGGAGATTTCTGTGAGCTGGGTGATGCCATGGCACTCTACCGAGGGGGATAAAGTGAGATTCTGTCTCTCTAAAAAACAAAAAAAACAAACAAAAAAAAACTCTTCCCTCTAATTCACCTTCCCTAACCCCAACTTGGGAAGGTCATTTTTCTGTTATCTTGTCTTCTTCTACAGCTGTTAAAGTTGTGGGAATAGATTCCTGGATACATCATTCATGAGTAAAATCCTGGAACCCACCACCTTTTATAGAAGCAGACCATGAAGAGAATCAATCACAGTCCACCTACACTTGTGAGCCTAAAGAAAATTTAAAGTTATTGTTTAGGAGACAGCAAGAAAAGTATTAATATAGTTTTCTTTTTCTTTTTTTTTTTAAAGATAACCTGTTTTCAAAGCATATGAAATTTTTTTTTTAAGAGACAGAGTCTTACTTTATCAACCTCGATAGAGTGCTGTGGCATCACAGCTCACAGCAACCTCCAGCTCTCAGACCCAGGCGATTCTCCTGCCTCAGCCTCCCAAGTAACTGGGACCACAGGCACCCGCCACAACGCCCAGACATTTTTTTTGTTGCAGTTTGCCTGGGACCGGGCCCAAACCCACCATCCTCGATATATGGGGCTGGCAGAGCCACAGACGACACCTCTTTTTTTTTTTTTTTTTTTTTTTTTTGCAGTTTTTGGCCAAGGCTGGGTTTGAACTCGCCACCTCCAGCACATGGGGCCAGCGCCCCACTCCTTTTAACCACAGGCACTGCCCTTAATATAGTTTTCTTTTAAACATTACTGACTTTGTTCTTCTAACCTGACACTGTAATTAACCCCCTCCTCTCACTGTTATACCCTTGCCTTTTTGTTTGTTTATTTGTTTTGTTTTGGTTTTTTGCGGTTTTTGGCCAGGGCTGGATTTGAACCCACCACTTCTGGCATACGGAGCTGGCACCCTACTCCTTTGAGCCACAGGTGCCACCCTCTACCCTTGCCTTTTAATGTGCTAATCAAATTTGTGTCTTCCAGAAATGTCATCAAGCCACACACAGTAAAGATGGTTCCAGTCCAAGACCTGATTCTTTTTTTTTTTTTTTTTGAGACAGAGCCTGAAGCATCACCCTGGGTAGAGTGCTGTGGTATCACATCTCATAGCAACCTCCAACTCCTGGGCTCAAGCTATTCTCCTGCCTCTCCCTCCCAAGTAGCTGGGACTACAGGCACCTACCACAATGCCTGGCTATTTTTTTGGTTGCAGCCATCATTGTTGTTTGGTGGGCCTGGGCTGGATTTGAACCTGCCAGCTCAGGTGTATGTGGCTGGCACCTTAGCCACTTGAGCCACAGGCGCCTAGCCCCAAGACCTGATTCTATCATGAACCCCTGGATCACTCTCCCTCCAGAGAAACCCTAACTGCCCCCTTCTATCATCGCCTGACTCAGCAGGAAGCAGTTAAATCGAGTCTTCGTCCCCTTTCCCTAACAGCAGTTAGAGTTTCTACTTGGAAAGGGAGAGTTGATACAGGACAAGTGGCGTCCCAGCCAACTTGTGGAATGGGGAGCGCAGACCAGCTGCCTCCACCTTGGCGGTGTTGATGTGGTGGCAGGGAGCAGAGGAACCAGAGGGCTAGAGGGTAGACAGGGGTGCCCTGCAGGAGGCTTCAGTAGCCAGAGGGGCCAGACAACTGCTGGGGAGACACCAGCACCTTAGGCTGAACAGGAAACCCCTCATTTTCTAGGCCTGGTCAATTTCATGTAAGTTTCCTAGGCCTGGGAATGAAAGGCTTTGTAGCCATTCATTCACATCCCAGACATGTCCCAGACACACTAATGTAACTATTGAGTATCCCAAATACATCACAGAGAGTCCCAGACACCTAAATGTAACTACAGAGTCCCAGACAGGCTAAATGTAACTACTGAATGTCCCAAATACGTCACAAAAGGTCCCAGACACGCTAAATGTAACTACTGAGTGTTCCAAATACTTTACAGAAGGTCCCAGACATGCTAAATGTAACTACTGAGTGTCCCAGATATATCACAGAGGGTCCCAGATATGCTACCAAGCCCCCTTAAATGTAACTACAGAGGGCCCCTGTGACTATATATACCCCCAGACAAAGAGCCCAGGGACAGACAGGGAGAGAAAGCACTTTCCTCTCCTGACTCGAGTTTTCCTGCTCTGCCAGGAGCTCTGGTGTTTTTGTATTTTTTTCTGTAAATAAATCCTGTCTTACCACTGATCTGTGGTCCGTGGTTTTATTCCTCAAATCACCAAGACCCAGAACCTACTGAAAACGAAATTCCAGTATGACCATCACCCTCCCCTCCCTTGTCTCTCATCTCTACTAAAAATAGAAAAACTTACTGGGTAATTCAGCCATGAGCCCAAGAATTTGAGGTTGCTGGCAGCTATAATGACGCCATGACACTCTACCTAAGGAGACAGAGTGAGACTCTGTCTCAAAAAAAAAAAAAGAGCCAGTAGAGAGGGTGCGGCACAGCCTGGTGTTAAAGAGCACCAGCTGTGACCTTGAGCAAATCACTTGTCTGTCTCAGGCTCCATTTCCTCCTCTGTAGAGAGGGTGTAATTACTGTACTTTTTTCATAAAATGGCTGTGAGTGTATAGTATTTGTTCAGTGCCTCGCAGACACTAAGCACATAACAAGGAGCTTTTTTTCTTATTAGTTAATGCATAGCTAAAGGGTGGCAAAGCTAATTGGGTCATTCAAACCACTTTCCTATTTCGCTACTAAAGTGTAATCCTATGGCCAGTGAGGGCAGCATCGCCTGGGGGCTTATTAAAAATGTAGAATCTCAGGCCCCAGCTGACTCAAAAAGTGCATTTTGAAAAGATCCTCAGGTGACTCATGCAGCATGTGCTAAAGAAGCCACGGAAAGAGTGAGCCAGATGCGGACTGTTTTTTATTATTATTATCACAGGGTACACGTGTTTAGGCTACATTGTTTGCATTTGTAACCGACTGCAGACTGTTGATTGCAGGTGAGGAAAGGTGCCTGGGTGTCCAGGGCCCCAGCTGGTAACTTTTCAAGTGCTGGACTGTGGCCTCACTGCACCAGAACCAGCTGAGGAAACCCTGATTATACAGACCTCATTTGTGGATTCTGATGAAGAAGGTCTGGAGCAGAGTGCACAAATCTGCATTTAGTGATTCCAATGGATAAAAACTCAAGAGTAAAGATGTAGGTTCCATGAGCTCTGTGGAACAGTCTGGGTGAGATTTCTTGGGCATGATCTTCCCTCACACTGTGACCTAACCAACCTTCCTAATCAAGGTCTTTGCCCTCCCCAAATCCTCTGCACTTATGATACATTCATATTCTTTATATTCATGTTGTTTACCATGGTGTATAAGTAGGGTGACTGTGATATTATTGGTTTTCTCCACAGTTCTTGGCTCTTAATTCCTACAGCCCTTGTTACAGGGTTTTGAGTCTTTTGTTACAATACTGGGGCTCGTTAGACCTCGGAAGCAGGCCTCTGAAAACAAAGTCTCTCCCTCTGACTTTCTCCTAGTCTCCTTTCACTTACCTGAGGCAGGTCTCTAATCTTCCCCTGTCTTTCTGATTGTGGGTCAGAAGACCCTCATTTCACAAGGGGTCCTGCTCCATACCTTAGAGGAAGGAATGCTACACACAGAGGCCAAGAAGAATCGCAACAGACAAGCCTGGCTGGGTTACCCCATGCCGTCCATTAGTATTAGATCACACCCTTATGGTCCAATCACATGTCTACACAGATATCCATCCAATGAAGTCTCCATAAAAGGCCCAAGAGGACTGGGCTCAGAGAGCTTCCAGAAAGCTAAACATGTGGAGGCAGACAGGAAGGTGAATAAGAACACATCCACCTGGCTCATCGCCTGTAGCTCAGAGGCTAGGGCACCAGCCACACGCCCTGGAGCTGGCGGGTTCGAACCCAGCCCAAGCCTGCCAAACAACAATGACAATTACAACAACAACAACAAAAATAGGTGAGCGTTGTGGTGGGCACCTGTAGTCCCAGCTATTTGGGAGGCTGAGGCAAGAGAATCGCTTAAGCCCAAGAGTTGGAGGTTGCTGTGAGCTGTGATGCCACAGCACTCTACCCAGGGTGACATAGTGAGACTCTGTCAAAAAAAAAAAAAAAAAAGAATGGGCTCGGCGCCTGTGGCTCAATGAGCTAAGGCGCCAGCCACGTACACCTAAGCTGGTGGGTTCGAATCCAGCCCAGGCCCACCAAACAACAATGACGGCTGCAACCAAAAAATGGCCGGGCATTGTGTCGGGCAGCTGTAGTCCCAGCTACTTGGGAGGCAGAGGCAGGAGACTCGCTTGAGCCCAGAAATTGGAGGTTGCTGTGAGCTGTGATGCCACAGCACTCTATCCAGGGTGACAGCTTGAGGCTCTGTTTCAAAAAAAAAAAAGAATGCATCCACCTAGCTGGAGGGTACAACTCCACAGCGACAGAAGGTCCTATGCTCAGGACTCCTTCCTGATCTTCCACTATGTTATGTTATCTTTTCTTCGGTTTATTTGTATCTTTAAAATAGCCTCTATAGGCTCAGCGCCTGTGGCTTAATGGGCTAAGGCGCCAGCCACGTACACCTGAGCTGACGGGTTCGAATCCAGCCCGGGCCTGCCAAACAACAATGACGGCTGCAACCAAAAAATGGCCGGGCGTTGCTGCGGGCACCTGTAGTCCCAGCTACTTGGGAGGTGGAGACAGGAGAATCGCTTGAGCCCAGGAATTGGAGGTTGCTGTGAGCTGTGATGCTACAGCACTCTATCCAGGGTGACAGCTTGAAGCTCTGTCTCAAAAAATAAAATAACATAAAATAAAATAAAAAAATAAAATAGCCTCTATAATAAATCAATAAACACGGTATGTTTCCCTAAGTTAGGTGAGCCACTCTAGCCAGTTAATCAAACCCAAAGAAGGGATTGTAGGAACTTACCTGCAGACGATTTTAGAGTTAAAGTGTTTATCAGCTTTTTCAGGAACCTCACAGAGTACACTGCGTTATTCTCAATGTCAAAAAGGACATGTGAAATCCTCTTCCCTGAGTGCATTTACTCAATTATTACACAATTATCACAAGTACCTAACTCAGGCCCTGTGGACCTTTGCATTTTACCCTGTGATGAAATAGACTTGGCAGGACAAAATCAACAACCATGGAGAAGTTACAAAGGTTTTAAAAAATCATTGCTTTCTGAAGAGTTGTGAACTACTCACCTGTGCTTGCTGGCTTCCTTGGAAGCCACCTGGATGGACACCAGCTCTGTGCTTTTGTCCCTAAGGCAGGCAGGGGGAATGACAAAGAAGAAAAGGCTATGAGGACACTGGCAAAAACTCTCAAACATCTTCAGAACTCTGAAAATTATCCAAAAGCTTATAATAATCTGAGGATGTTTATTTAAGAAAAACAGCTGAATTTCAGTAAGAACAGTCAGGTTTGGGACATTTTAACTTGTGCTATTTCAATTCTCCTTTCCCCCAGCTTTGCAACAACTTTAATAATTAACAGACCTGCAAACCAGGGTGAAAACCAACAGCCCTGTAGCCACCAGACAGGGCAGAAGGCCTTCGGAGCTCTCCCAAAACAACTCTCAGATAACTGGAAATCTCCATTGACAGGGCTTTTAAAAATTTTACCTGACTCAGTTTTCACTTGATTCTAACAACCTCTTCTCTGAGGCATTTGTGAAAAACAATCAGGGACAAGTGCTTCATATTGCAGCTGCACCGGTGGCAACAATTGAGGCAAACTGAGAAGTTGACCAGTAAGCTTAAGGAAACATTGAGGAATGAGATATCCCCGGAGGGCTTTGACAGTTCCAAAATATTCCTACACCCCTGTATGGGACAATCTTCTTTACTTAAAGTCAACTAGGGCAGTGCCTGTGGTTCAGTGAGTAGGGCGCCAGCCCCATATACCAAGGGTGGCAGGTTCGAACCCAGCCCAGCCAAACTGTAAAAAAAAAAATAGCCGGGCGTTGTGGCGGACACCTGTAGTCTCAGGTACTCGGGAGGCTGAGGCAAGAGAATCACCTAACCCCAGGAGTTGGAGGTTGCTGTGAGCTGTGATGCCATAGCACTCTACTGAGGGGCGATAAAGTGAGACTCTGTCTCGAAAAAAATAAATAAAATAAAGTCAACTATTATGAACAATAATCATGTCTACAAGATAAATCTTCACAGCAATATCTACATTAGCATTTGAGTAACTGGCAATTAGTGACTAGCCAACTTGACATATAAAACTTGACCATCACAAGAGAGTACAGAGCTATATTTTTGTATAGTATTAAAATTAAGCTGGTATGAATCCTCTTCGGGGCAGAGCTCAGCATTCCTCCCACCATACCACTGCTAAGCCCCAAAGCCCATTCTCAACTATACCTGTGGAACTATTCAGAGATAAGTGAGCATGATGTATGTAACCTATTCTACAAAGGTTCATGGAAAATAATAATGTTAACAATCACATAAAGAATTATAAAGCAGGCTCGGCTCCAGTAGCACAGTGGTTACAGTGCCAGCCACATACACCAAGGGAGGCAGGTTAGAACCCAGCCCAGGCCAGCTAAACAACAATGACAACTGCTACAAAAAATAGCCAAGCGTTGTGGAGGGCACCTGTAGTCCCAGCTACTTGGGAGGCCAATGCAAGAAATTTGCTTCAGCCCAAGAGTTTGAGGTTGCTGTGAACTGTGACGCCAGGGTACTCTGCCAAGGGCAACATAGTAAGACTCTGTATCAATAAAAAAAAAAAAAAAAGTAAAACATTGGTAAATCTAGATAATGGATATATTAGCATTTTTATACTATTCTTGCAACTTTTTTTTTTCTGAGACAGAGTCTCAAGCTTCCACTCTGAGTAGTGTGCCGTGGCATCATAGTTCACAACAACCTCAAACTCCTGGGCATAAGCGATTCTTTTGCCTCAGCCTCCCAAGTAGCTGGGACTACAGGCGCCCGCCACAATGCTCAGCTATTTTTTGGTTGTAGTTGTCATTGTTTGGCAGGCCCAGGCTGGATTCGAACCCGCCAGCTCTGGTGTATGTGGCTGGCGCCTTAGCTGCTATGCTACAGGCACTAAGCCTCTTGTAACTTTTTTTGTAAGTTTGAAATTAATTTGAAATAAAACATTTTTAAATGTCTACAAAAACCTTTGTACGAGAACATTTATATTACTTTTATTAAAAATAGCCAAGGGTGCACATACCTGTAATCCCAGCTATTTGGTAGATTGAGGTGGGAGGATCACTTGAGCCCAGGAGTTGAAAACCAGCTGGGGCAACATAGATAGACCCTGTCTTAAAACAACAACAAAAGAAAAGAAAAAAAAATGGCCTTGTTACTTTATCCTAGTTGAAAACTAACAAAAAAGGGGGAAATAAGTTTGGCTGGGCAAGGTGGATCACGCCTATAATCCTAGCACTCTGGGAGGTTGAGGCTGGTAGACTGCTTGACATCAGGATTTGGTAGACTGAGGTGGGAGGATCACTAGAGCGGAGTCTAAGACCAGCTTGAGTAAGAGTAAGACCCTGTCTCTACTAAAACTAAAAAAAACTAGCCAGGCATTGTGGTGGGCACCCATAGTCCCAGCTACTGAGGAGGCTGAGGCAAGGGAGATGCTTGAGCCCAAGAGTTTGAGAATCTTGAAAGCTACAATGACACTACAGTACTCTACCCAGGTCAACAGAGTAAGACTCTGTTGCAAATAAATAAATAAATAAATAAAATCCAGAATTGGGGGCGGTGCCTGTGGCTCAAAGGAGTAGGGCGCCAGCCCCATATGCCAGAGGTGGCGGGTTCAAACCCAGCCCTGGCCAAAAACTGCAAAAAAAAAAAAATCCAGAATTGGCAAGTTCATCAAAAGAGAAAGTAGATTAGTGATTGCCAAGGGCTGAGGGGAGCTGCTAATGGTTATGGAGTTTTTTCCCAGGGAGGTTGATGAAAATGTTCTAGAATTAAATATAAGCCATCACAAGATAGTTGCACAATCTTGTGAATAGACCACAGGGGCTGCTGAATTGTACAACTCAAAAAATTACTATTTTAGTATATGAATTACATATCAATGAAGCTATTATAATAAATGATTGATATGTTAATTAGCTTGGTAATGGTCATCATTTTACAAAGTAAAATGTACACCAACATATCCAGTTGTACAACGTAAATATTGCAAGTTTTATTTATCAGCTATATCTCAGTAAAGCTGTTTTTTAAAAATGATAGGGCTGGCTCGGCTCCTGTAGCTCAAACGGCTAAGGCGCCAGCCACATACACCTGAGCTGGTGGGCTTGAATCCAGCCTAGGCCCGCCAGACAATGATTATGGCTGCAACCAAAAAATAGCCGAGCATTGTGTCAGGCGCCTGTAGTCCCAGCTACTTGGGAGACAGAGGCAGGAGAGTCACTTAAGCCCAGGAATTGGAGGTTGCTGTGAGCTGTGATGCTACAGTACTCTACCCAGGGTGACAGCTTGAGGCTCTGTCTCAAAAAAAAAAAAAATGGTAAGGCTGGGAACTGTGGCTCATCCTTGTAATCCCAGCACTTTGGGAGACCAAGGTGGAAGGATGGCTGAAGCCCGGGAATTTGAGGTTAAAATGAGCTATGACTGCACCACTGTACTCCAGCCTAGGTTAAGAGAGCAAGACCCTGTTCAAAAATGAAAAAAAGTAGTAGAAGATTTTAAAAGGCACAGAAACTGACTTAAAAGAGCTCCCAAAGCCTAAGCTTGGACAATTGAAGCAATAAAATGCACATCTAATCCACAAGGACCTATTCAGACTCAAGGTGAAGGAAAACAAGAGAGTGTTTTATATAAATGCAAACAAAAAGAAACTGGTATAGGCATTCTTATATCAGATCACACAAACTTCAAAGAAGAAAAAGACAAAGACAATCATTATCTAATGGTAAAGGAAACAATTCAGCCAAAAAACATAACAACTCTAAATACTTATACATGTAACACAGAGTATATAAGTAAAGCATGGTAAATATATTTTTTAAACATTTTTTTGATCAACATAATTTAAGTGTGCCGTGGAAGTCTAACATAGGTTCAAGTGTGCCATGAGCCAAAAAAGGTTGGAAAACACTGTGCTAGAGGAAACAGGCCTTACAGACATTTATAGAACATTCTATCCCAAACTACTAAATATACACTCTTCTCAGGAGCACAAGGAACATTCTCCAAGACTGATCACATCTCAGGCCATAAAACATATCTCAACAAACTCAAAAAAATAGAAATCATACCATGTATCTTCTCAGACCACAAAACAATAAAATTAGAAATCAACTCTAATAGAAACACTCAATTCTACGCAAAGTCATGGAAATTTAAAAACCTACTGCTCAACAATTTGCGTTAAGGAAGAAAACAAGATGGAAATCTTAAGATTCATTTGAACTAAAAGACAAAAAGGACGCAAGTTATCAAAATCTGTGAGATTCAGCAAATGCTGTCCTAAGAAGAAAGTTCATAGCCTTAAATGCCTACATTGAATAAAACCCCAGAAAGATCACAAATAAACGATCTAATGAATCATCACAAGGAACTAGAAAAGGAAGAGCAAAACAATCCCAAACCTAGTAGAAGAAAAAGATAACTAACATCAGAACCAAACTAAATGAAATCAATAAAAAAGAATTATATGGAAGATTAATGAAACAAAAAGTCGGTTCTTAGAAAATATAAACAAAATCAACAGACGTCTTGCTAGATTCACCAAAAACAGAAAAGAAAGGGTCCTACTCAGCTCAATCAGAAATAAAAAAGGAAATACAACAGATATCACAGAAATAAAAACACCATGTCTGAATACTGTGAAAAGCTCTATGCCCACTAGCAAACATTTAGGAAGTGGATGGATTTTTGGAAACACACCTCCCTAACTCAATCAAGAAGAAACAGAACTCCTAAACAAACCAATACCAAGTAATGAAATCGAAGCAACAATAAAAAAACACTATCAGTGAAAAAAGTCCCGGACCAGATGATTTGACAGCCAAGTTTTACCAGAACTACAAAGAGGAACTGGTATCTGTACTGCAGAAATTATTTCATAACATTAAGAAGAGAGGAACTCTCCCCCCAACTTGTTCTATGAAGCCCTCTTCACCTTGATACCAAAGCCAGGAAAGGACACAATAATTAAAAAAAAAAAAAAAAGAAAACTATATCCTTTACTAATATAGATTCAAAATTTCTCAATAAAATTCTAGCAAACCAAATTCTGCAGTACATCAAAAAAATAATCCACCATCATCAAGTGAACATTTCAGGGATGCAAGGATGAGTCAACATACGCAGATCTATAAATAGAAGCAAAAACAAAGACCATATGATCATCTCTATAGATGCAAAGAAATCATTTGACAAAATTCAGCACCCTTTTATGATGAGAACTTTAGCAAAATAGGCATAGATGAAACATACTTCAGATTATAAAAGCCATATATGACACATAGCTATTATACGGAATGGAGAAAAATTGAAATCATTCCTGCTTAGATCTGGAACTGGTCAAGGTTGCCCTCTGTCACAACTTCTATTCAATATAATTCTGGAAGTCTGAGCCAGAGCAATCAGATAAGAGAAGGAAATCAAGGGTATCCAAATGGAGAAAAAAGTATCAAATGTTCACTATTTGTTGATGATATGATCTTATATCTAGGAAACCCTAAAGAGTCTGTCAGAAGACTCAGGATGCACAATCAATGTACACAAATCAATAGCATTCCTATAACACCAACAACAATCAAACTAAGAACCAAATCAAAGACTCAATACTTTCCACAATAGCAACAAAGAAAACAAAATACTTATGAATATATTTAACCAAGGAGGTAATAGATCTCTACAGGGAGAACAAGAAGTTATTGAAGAAGAAAATAGCAGAGGATATAAAAAATGGAAAAATATATGATGCTGGGAAAAATAATCCTATTCAATAAGTGGTGCTGGAAAAAATTAAAAAATAAGTGGTGCTGGGAAAATTGGATAGCCATATGAAAAAGTCTGAAACAGGATCCACTCACCAAAATTAGGCTCGGCACCTGTGGCTCACGGGCTAAGGCGCCAGCCACGTACACCTGAGCTAGCTGGCTCGTATCCAGCCTGGGCCCGCCAAACAACAATGACAGCTGCAACCAAAAACTAGCCAGACATTGTGGCAGGCGCCTGTGGTCCCAGCTACTTGGGAGGCAGAGGCAGGAGACTTGCTTGAGCCCAAGAATTGGAGGTTGCTGTGAGTTGTGATGCCACAGCACTCTATCCAGGGTGACAGCTTGAGGCTCTGTCTCAAAAAAAAAAAAATCTCAAAATTAACTCACATTAGATAACAGACTTAAACCTATAGCACAAAACTACAAAAATTTCAGAAGAAAATGTTGGAAAATGGCTTCGCACCTGTGGCTCAATGGGCTAAGGCACCAGCCACGTACACCTGAGCTGGCGGGTTTGAATCCAGCCTGGGCCCGCCAAACAACAATGACGGCTGCAACCAAAAAAAAAAAAAAATGGCCGGGCACTGTGGCGGGCACTTGTAGTCCCAGCTACTTGGGAGGTGGAGGCAGGAGACTCTCTTGAGCCCAGGAATTGGAGGTTGCTGTGAGCTGTGATGCCACAGCACTCTATCCAGGGTGACAGCTTGAGGTTCTGTCTCAAAAAAAAAAAAAAGAAAATGTTGGAAAAGCTCTTATAGACATCAGCCTAGGCAAGGACTTATGAAGAAGGCCTCAAAGGCAATTACAGCAACAACATAAATAAATGGGACCTAATTAAATTAAATTAAAAACTTTCTGCATAGCCAAGGAGACAATCAATAGAGTGAATACACACACCTACAGTATGAGAGAAAATATTTGCATGCTATTCGTCTGATAAAGAGCTGATAACTGGAATCTGTAAAGAGCTCATGTGAAAAAATGCTCAACATCTCTAATCATTAGGGAAATGCAAATCAAAATCACAGCGAAATATCACCTAACTCCAGAGAGAATGACCATTATCAAAAATCCCCAAAACCACAGATGCCGGTGTGGACGAGGAGAAAAAGGAACACATTACACACTGTTGGTGGGACTGGGAATTAGTACAACCTCTATAGAAAGTGATCTGGAGATGCTTCAAAGAAGTAAAAGTAGACCTACCGTTTGATCCAGCAATCACACTACTGGGTATTTCCTTTAAGGAGAAAGTTCATGTTATCAGAAAGATAAGCTTATGTGAGTATTTACTACAGGAAAATTTCAAGGATATGGAACCAACTCAAGTGCCTATCAATATGTAAATGGACTAATAAAATGTGGCACATGTGTACCATGAAGTACTACTCACACATAAAAAAAAAAAAAAAAAAGTGAACCCATACCTTTTGCAACAACCTAGATGGAACTGGAGATCATTCTTCTAAGTGAAGTTTCGCAAGAACGGAAAAAGAAACATCGCTTGTACTCACTATTAAATAGGAACTAATCGATCAATACCCATGTGCACATTTGGCAGTAAAACTCAACAGAAAGCCAGTGGGTGGGAGGTGACAGAATGGGAGGGTAAATTCACACCTAATGGGTATAAGGCACCTTCTAGGTGAGGGGCACACTAAACTTTGACTAAACTGTACAAAAGCAATTTGCATAACCAAAATATTTGTACCCCCATCATATTCTGAAATAAAAAATAAAAACAAAATGAATAATGATAGTATTAGATTACAACACACCACAAAATAAATATGCCTGAGTCTTATGAATATATTTACTATATAGTACTATATAAATACTACATATTTACTAATGTAAATATATAATTGATGATTAAATAAATTGGGGAAAGATAATTCTTTCCTTACAGTAGAATTCCAATTTAAGAATGTAGATTAGGCTCGGCTCCTGTAGCTCAAGTGGCTAAGGCTCCAACCACATACACCAGAGCTGCCGGGTTCGAATCCAGCCCAGGCCTGCCAAACAACAATAACTCCACAACCAGAAAATAGCCAGGTGTCGTGGTTGGCACCTGTAGTCCCATCTACTTGGGAAGCCGAGGCAAAAGAATCGCTTAAGCCCAGGAGCTGGAGGTGTGTGCTGTGAGTTGTGATGCCAGAGCACTCTACCCAGGGTGATGGCTTGAGGCTCTGTCTCAAAAAATATAAAAAGAATATAGATTAGCCAGACTTGGTGGCATGCACCTGTAGTTCCAGCTATTGGGAGGTTGAGACAGGATGATTGCTTAACCCCAGGAGTTGAGAGGCTGCAGTGAACTATGACTGCACCACGGCACTCCAGCCTGGACAACAGAGTAAGACCCTGTCTCTAAAACAATAAAAGAAAAACTGTAGGAGAGATAGAAACAGATGATCACTACTAGACAAACAAGCAGCACAGTAAAAATTGCTGCAGACAAGAACCATCAGAAATGCTAAAGTCAATGGGTGAAAGCATGATGAGAAATCAGAGATTTGCAAAATCTCAAAGTATCTCCCCAAAAACCATTAATTACAAAGGACAAACAGTAACTTCACAGTGAACGAATCTGACAGATGCCACCTACCCAAGACATAAAGGTAGCATCACTATTAATAAATAAGATACACCAACCTGTGTATCCCCTGATGTAATGCAGTAAGAAAACTATAATATACTCACCAAAGACATGTACCTCAACCTAATCATGAGAAATATCAGGCAAACTGAGGAACATTCTACAAAATAACTCGCTATTACTCTTCAAAAGTGTGAAAGTCAAGAAAGACTGAGGAAGCTCGGCGCCCGTGGCTCAAGCGGCTAAGGCGCCAGCCACATACACCTGAGCTGGCGGTTCAAATCTAGCCCGGGCCGCCAAACAACAATGATGGCTGCAACCAAAAAATGGCCGGGCAATGTGGCGGGCACCTGTAGTCCCAGCTACTTGGGAGGCAGAGGCAAGAGAATCGCTTGAGCCCAGGAGTTGGAGGTTACTATGAGCTGTGATGCCACGGCACTCTATCCAGGGTGACAGCTTGAGGCTCTGTCTCAAAAAAAAAAAAGAAAGAAAGAAAGAAAAAAAGACTGAGGAGCTGGCACAGAGTGGAGCAGCCCAGGAGACATGATGAGTAAATACAATAACAGGTCACAGACTGGGTTCCATGTAAGAAAAAGGACATTAGTAGGAAAACTGGCTAAGTTCAAATTATATCTGTACAGTAGTTAAAAGTGTGGTATTGGCTCAGCGCCTGTGGCTCAACAGGCTAAGACGCCAGCCACGTACACCTGAGCTGGCCGGTTCGAATCCAGCCCGGGCCTGCCAAACAACAATGACGGCTGCAACCAAAAAATGGCCGGGCGTTGTGTCGGGCGCCTGTAGTCCCAGCTACTTGGGAGGCGGAGGCAAGAGACTTGCTTGAGCCCAGGAATTGGAGGTTGCTGTGAGCTGTGATGCCACAGCACTCTATCCAGGGTAACAGCTTGAGGCTCTGTCTCAAAAAAAAAAAAAAAAAAAAAAGTGTGGTATCAATATTAGTTTCCCGGTTGCAATAATTGCACTGTAATTAAGATGCTAATATCCTAATATTAGCAAGCTGAATAAAGAGTAGGCAGAACTTATGCTATTTATGCCACTTTTCTGGAATCCTAAAATTATTTTGACATAAACTGTTCTAACCTTTTTACTAAACAACTATTTTTCGAGATAAGATTCATTTTTCTTTAACAGCACAGTGGTGGAGGCTTCCTTTGCTTTCCAAATTGCTAACAAAATTATATGAAAAGTAGCAACCTAGATCTTCAGTATAGCTCCTTGGGCCTTAACCTTGTCCAGACCACAGCTCTTTTAGTTATATACTCTTTTCCCAGTAGGTGGCAGTACATGACAAGTTTCCCATTGACAAACTCCAGAAATAATGGAAGATTGAAGAGAGGTAAAACAATGAGGTATCTTGAACCCAGGAGCTGAAGGTGACGTATAGTCACTATAGGGAGGTGCCATTTTTATGGGCACTTAAGGGATGAGGCAGAGAGGAATGAACTTGTAAACAGTGATGTAAGGCGTGGAGGACAAATTATCCACCTCCACCTTATCCCCACCCCGCCACCACCCTCTGCCCCAGGCA
This sequence comes from Perodicticus potto, assembly GCA_963574655.1. NCBI lineage: Eukaryota > Metazoa > Chordata > Mammalia > Primates > Lorisidae > Perodicticus > Perodicticus potto. Next base: position 25,278 of record CAUYRH010040631.1, read on the forward strand.
TCATGAAAGAGCCTTAGGCACTAATGCCAACTGTAGAAAGAACCTCAAAGGGCGAATTTGCAAATTTTTAAAGACTTTAAAGGATGAATTGCAAAGAATCTACAAATTATATGATGGTGTAGAAAGTTTCATCTTTTTAAAAACACGTTTTAAAGTAAAACTAAAACCAAATTTATAATTTTTGTTGTTTTTTCTTAGAATGGTGGGCCTGGAAGAAATTCCACTCAGTTCTCTTCTGTATTCTCTCAAAGCGTCCAGATCTGTTCACATCAATGTGCAGCTGCCCAAGTCTGTACCTGACCACAGTGAGCTCTGCTGTCTGCTGGTCGCTCGACCAGAGAAGTCATGAGAGGTGTTTAAAATACCTGGGCTGGGCTCAGCAACCCATAGCACAGTGGTTACGACACCAGCCACATGCAGTGAGGCTGGCGGGTTCGAACCTGGCCTGGGCCAACTAAACAACAATGACAACTGCAACAACAAAAAATAGCCGGATGTTGTGGCGGCTCCTTGGGAGGCTGAGGCAAGAGAATCACCTAAGCCCAAGAGTTGGAAATTGCTGTGAGCTGTGATGCCATGGCACTCTACCGAGGGTGACATAATGAGACTTTGTCTCTAAAATAAAATAAAATACCAGGGCTGGCAAGTACCACAGACAGGACTCAAAGCCAAGATGTTGGATAAGTCCGGTCCTCCTCTCTCAGAGCAGAGACCTATTATAAGCTCATGCCTTTTATCTGAGAAGGATAGGCTCAAAGGTGACAAGGATCTGGGTTACTTTCCAGCGGTCCCCAAGGACTCCCTGATGAAGCTGGGTTGTGCCCACCAACCCAAACCCTCCCATCAATGATTAAGACATGCAAAATAGGTATTTTAATAATGTTTCCTATTCTGATTCTCCTAGACCAGGAACTTCTGTTCCTCATTTCTCCACCCTACCCAGCTAACCTTTCCTTCCCCTCATTGAAGTAGAAGGATAATGGTTGTGAAATGTAAAACCTAAGCCTCTGACCAGAGCTTCCTGCTACTTCTGAAGCTTTTCCCAGCGTGACCTCAATCACTAGGCCTCAAACCAAACAAATAAAAAAAGAAATCTATTTAAAGATAGCCTTTCTGCCACTCCTAATCCATAGCCTACTGCTAATGAACACATGGGCATAGCAGTGTCTGCTCAGAGAGCTCTCCAGCAGTATCAAAACACTTAGCTAACACTACCCTGCATCCTCCCCCGCAGAGGACGTGTAGAAGGACATGGCCTTCTGAATCAGGCAGAGTCCAGCAAAGATCCCTGGGGCCTCCGCTTGAAAGATATTAGGACAGACAGGAATGAGCTTAAAGAATTAGTTCCAATAGGAGCTGTTATAGAGTATCAGGTCCAGGCCCAGATCCGGGCCCCTGAAGGCAGTCGTCTCTCTGGGAATCTTAATGTCTAATCCAAACCACCCAGTCCAGGAAGCTAAGAGGACCCAGATAACAGTTGATTCTGCTCCCTAGTTCTTCATGAGAAAGGACTTGTTAGAATGTGGAGGCCCAGACATGATTTGCATGCTTGGGAGACCAAGTGATTCCCAACTACCTTCTCTCCCAACCTGTAGTCCTTGAGGTTCACCTTGACCCATATTGTACTGAGCCTAGAGGGCAGGTTGCTGGCCTAGGGCAAGCCTTTTTTGCTGCTTTGGAGCTTCTTGCCACATCTGCAGCTGAATGTGATAGGATGCAGGAAGAGGGCTTGAACACTGTGATGCAAGAACCCTGGCTTTACATAACACACACCCTGCCCTGCTGACAGTGCAAAACTTAATACAAGAACTCAATACCCGCAAAGAGGCTACTCAAGAATGACAGCCATGTACGGCTGCAAACATTTTGATTTGCTGTAATTTCCTCTCCACACACCCAGTCCCAGATGTCAATAATGACACTTGCGTCTGAGCAACCAGGACAAAAATGAAAATGCAGCACGGCCACACTTGCCTTGATCTGGTAACCTGCATTATAAGAACTCAAAATTCTGGGGTAGGGGAACAGAAATACCATTTTTAAAACTTTCAGTGTGCATCTTTTAAAAAGAAAACCTTTTTTCTGGAGTCCAAGTAACATTTTTACAATTAGCCAAATTAAATTATGATTATATTTTTAATATGTAATTCCCAGTTAAAATTCAAACTTCCCAAATTGTCCTAAAAATATCCTTTATACTTGATTTCTCTAAACTTGTGTCCAGTACAGGACCATGGATTGCACCTGCTTTTTAGGTCCCCATAGTGTTTCGATCTGAACAGTCCTTTTTCAACATGCTACTATCTGGGCCGGATGCAGGGGCTTATGCCGATAATCTAGCACGGAGAGGTTCAGATGGGTGGATTACTGGAGCTCAGGAGTTCAAGACCAGCCTGAGTAAGAGTGAGATCCCTGTCTCTACTAAAAGTGGAAAAACTAGCTGGCAGGTGCCTATAGTCCCAGCAACTACTTAGGAGACTGAAGCAGAAGCATTATTTGACCCCAAGAGTTTGGGGTTACTGTGAGCTACGATGACACCACAGCACTCTACCCAGGGCAACAGAGTGAGACTCTGTCTCAAAAAACAAACAAACAAACATGTTCTACTAACTGTTGATGATGTGGGGTCAGCTGACCTGTAGGGTGCCTGGCCTCAGTGTGTCTAACAGCTTCTTCATGATGTTGTTTAGTTTGTTTCTCTGTCCCTTAAATTTTAACTAGAAGTTAGATCTAAAAGTTTGAGATTCAGGTTAAACATTTTTAAAGTGACAGAATTCTAAGTATATCTTCTAAATGGACGAAGTGTCACATAGAAAAGCTGATTTACATAAATGGCGATTACACAAATTACATAAAGTATCAAACATGCACGGGTATTAAACGGGCACTGCCCAATTAGACCACATTTATCTTAATCTCGTGAAACACAAAACCTACTTACTTATTCATTGTATGGATGGGAGTCGACTTAAAAATCTACCGTTAGAATCTAAGTCACAAAATGTGGCCTGATCTAGCGTAAAAGAAATCCACACAAAAGAAAGCAGAATATTTAAACCTGATACAGAAAACTCCTCTGTGTTCTCTTAGGAAATGGATTTATCTGTTTTCATTTTGACTCATAGCGCTACCCTGATCCCGCTGCTGGGTCTGGTCAAGGTCCACCCCCCACCCCACCTTACACCTGCTCTGCCTGGTTTCTACCTCCACCTTAAACCCATAAGAGACAAACGAAGAGTAGCAGCAATAAATCTGTGAAGATGAAGGTTGGACATGTGAAGTTCACAAGAGCTTCTCATTGTTTGTTGTTTTGTTTTGTTTTGTTTTGAGGGGGACAGAGTTTCACTTTGTCACCCTCAGTAGAGTGCCATGGCGTCACACAGCTCACAGCAACCTCCAGCTCCTGGGCTCAGGCAATTCTCTTGCCTCAGCCTCCCGAGTAGCTGGGACCACAGGCGCCCGCCACAACCCCTGGCTCTTTTTGTGTTGCAGTAAACCCGCCACCCTCCATATATGGGGCTGGTGCCTTACACACTGAGCCACAGGCGCTGCCCAAGAGCTTCTCATTGTAAAAGTTGATTTACCCCCAAAACATTTTACCAGGTTTTGTGGAATAAATAATTTATCCTGTGAGCTTGTACCTTACTGAAATAGGGACCTTAAGGTGACCTCAGCTGTTTCTTTTGTTTAAGGAAAACATTGAGCCTCTTGATCATCCCTTAGCAGGTCAGCTTCTGCCCTCTGTTGTGATCATAGAAGACTGGGAAGGATAAGCTCTCTCTCCAACTGCTAAGTCACCCCCAGAGCAAATCAGTCTGTAAAAGAAAAGCAAGGAGGCAAAAAATGAGGAAAGGGGAGGAGGGAACAGTGGACTCAGGTATGCACTGCACTCATGTGTTTATTAAGAAAGGGAGGGCTGGTGGCGCCTGTAGCTCAAGTGACTAAGGCACCAGCCACATACACCAGAGCTGGCGGGTTCGAATCTGGCCTGGGCTGCCAAACAACGACAACTGCAGGCGCCTGTAGTCCCAGGTACTTGGGAGGCTGAGGCAAGAGAATCACTTAAGCCCAGGAGTTGGAGGTTGTTGTGAGCTGTGATGCCACAGCACTCTACCAAGGGTGATAGCTTGAGTCTCAGAAGGAAGGAAGGAAGGGAGGGAGGGAGGGTTTCAGAAGAAAGGAAAGAAGGAAGGAAGGAAGGAAGGAAGAGAGGGAGGGAGGGAGGGAGGAAGGAAGGAAACTAATGAAAAGCTATATATCATACATGTGCCTGAATATGTATAGAATATTTCCGGAAGTCTATATGAGACTCCGATGAGTGTGATTGCTGGGGTGGGGAGAGTAACTGGGGGACAGAGGGTGTTGGCTAGGAGGAAGACTAATTTTAAAGTATAACTTATGTACTATATGAACTTATTTTTACTGTGTGCACAGATGACATTCTCAACAACCACAGGTGGTTTTTTTTTAATACACTGATCAATTTGTTACCATTCTTGGGAGAATTTGCATTTGAACATGACTTCAGCTAAAGGCATCTGTTACTGATAGAATTTCAAGTGGCTGGTTATTAAGGCAGGAAAGTTGTTTTAGCTAGGAGAAAGCCATTCCCAACTCTTCCAAAGTTATGATGACAGCTCAGGACTGTCCCCACCATGCTCCTGGGAAGAAGCGTAGGGTGGGCAATATTTGTATTTGGGTAGCTCATCAGCAACAAAATGTCCTTCTTAAGCAGGAGTGGCTATGGCCTTTACCATCCCTCTACTAGGTGAGTCCTTCTCTCCCCCAGCCAAGAGAGAGAGAGGTGTTCTTAACCTTGGTGTTGGCTTACTGAGGGTTTCAGGTGTACTATGAGACAAGAAAGCTGAGCTATGACACTTACTCTCATCTGCCCTTCCTCAATGTGCTGGTTTTAAGCACCTTGGAACACTGGACCATAAAAGATGTGAGAAGTGAAAACATTTATTACACCTCCCCAGAAATCCTTTGGACATTGCCTTTCTTTTTTCCTGAAACGTAAGTCTGGTATCGTGCTGGGTAGCTCACCTCACCCTTACCCCCATGAGGAAGGGGATAGAAAAATGACCTCCGTATCACTTGCCTTAACTAGACCAGGAAAAGAAACCAGATGTGGGTCAATTGCGAAAGAACTAGAATTACAGGTAATTAAGTCCTTTTCAGAAGGTGTCATCCATTAGTCATAAAATCTAATGGCACGTGCATGACGCAAATCAAGTCAACAGGAAATTGATCATGTTGTCAGTGACATGAGGAAAAAAGTGTGTGTAGCATGAGTGCTCTACAGAAAGATTCTTTGGCTATTGGGGGAGGACGGATTTTTCTCTCACCAAAAGAGAGAGCAAAGGGATACTAATTTACGGAATTATTAATAAAAGAAGGATTCAGACTTTTACTTAAATAAATATGTATCTTCACAAGCCATCAGCTGAGCAAGTGCTGGGCTAGAAACCTTAGTTTGGACTCATTTGGGGATAATTATTCATTCCCTAAAAGAAAAGAAGGCTAAACTTAAGCAGATAGAGTTTGATACAGAAACACCATAAGAAGACAAGTCTATAGAAACCACCAGCATTCTGATTATAGGATTACGTGACCAATTAATTCTATGGCCTTGAGCCAAGCTCGGTGGCTCATTCCTGTAATCCTAGCACTTTGGGAAGCTGGGACGGAAGGATTCCTTGAGCACAGGAGTTTGAGGCCAGCCTGGGCAGCACAGCAAGATCTTGTCTCTGAAAATAACAATAATAATAATTCTATGGCCTTTCAGAAAATGGAGTTCAATCAAGAACCTAAATATAACTCATTCTAGATTTCCTGGGTCCATACTGGCCTAACAATAAGCTTGACCGCCTAATAGTCTTTCAGACTCTCAGTCTACTAAGAACTTATTTCTTCTATATCACAGACATAGAATGCTCCCAGTTGCAAGGTAGGAACTGGATGATACATAGTTTACAGCTGTCTATCTCCTTTCAGATTCCAAATGCCTGTGTGGAACCCCTCAGGAAGCCCCTTAGGGCTGGAAGGGAGATGAATTGCTTCTAGATTTGAGTCACCTCATAAAGCTAGTCTTGTCAGGTACACTGGCTCACATCTGTAATCCAGCACTTTGGGAGGCCGAGGTGGGAGGATCACTTGAGCCAAGGAGTTTGAGACCAGCCTGGTAACATTGAGAAGAAAACAATTTCTATTTCTACAAAAATATTAAAAAATTCAGCCAGGCTCAGCACCTGTGGCTCAACAGGCTAAGGCGCCAGCCATGTACACCTGAGCTGGCGGGTTCGAATCCAGCCCGGGCCTGCCAAACAACAATGTCGGCTGCAACCAAAGCAGCCGGGCTTTGTGGCAGGCGCCTGTAGTCCCAGCTACTTGGGAGGCGGAGGCAAGAGACTCACTTGAGCCCTGGAATTGGAGGTTGCTGCGAGCTGTGATGCCACAGCACTCTATCCAGGGTGACAGCTTGAGGCTCTGTCTCAAAAAAAAAAAAAAAAATTCAGCCAGATGTGGTAGCACACCTCTAGTCCCAGCTACTTGGGAAAGGAAGGCAGAAGGATTGCCTGAGCACAGGAGCTAGAGATTGCAATGAGATAGAATCATGCCACTGCGCTACAGCCTAGCAAAACAGAGTGAGACCCTGTCTCCCCCCCAAAAAAAGTATGAGTGGCGCCTATGGCTCAGTGGGTAGGGCGCCAGCCCCATACACCGAGGGTGGCAGGTTCAAACCCGGCCCTGGCCAAACTTCAACAAAAAATAGCCGGGTGTTGTGGCAGGTGCCTGTAGTCCCAGCTACTCGGGAGGCTAAGGCCAGAGGATCTCTTAAGCCCAAGAGCTGGAGGTTGCTGTGAGCTGTGACACCACAGCACTCTACTGAGGGCAATAAAGTGAGACTATCTCTTTAAAAAAAAATTTAAAAAGTAAACTTGGGAGCTGTCTTCTCTCAGCTCTGGTATCTCTCCATCCACATCTTTCCACTCCTTCAGCCCTTCAGCTTCCTAACTATTCACACTTCTTCTTCTTAAATGGGTCTTACCTGTTAGCTTTTTAAAAATGAAATCCAAATAAAATTATTATGACTATGTGGCGTATGAACTTTATTATTTTTTAAACAGGCAGAAACTTTTTTTCTTTTTTTTTTTTTTGAGACAGAGCCTCAAGCTGTCACCCTGGATAGAGTGCTGTGGCATCACAGCTCACAGCAACCTCCAATTCCTGGGCTCAAGCGAGTCTCCTGCCTCCGCCTCCCAAGTAGCTGGGACT
>CAUYRH010040639.1:0-11867 GCA_963574655.1 Perodicticus potto
CTGTAGTCCCAGCTACTTGGGCGGTGAAGGCAGGAGATTCGCTTGAGCCCAGGAATTGGAGGTTGCTGTGAGCTGTGATGCCACGGCACTCTATCCAGGGTGACAGCTTGAGGTTCTGTCTCAGAAAACAAAAGAAAAAAAGTGGTTCTTGGGAAAGAGGAAAACCCTCTCCTCCCATGTATCGACCTATAAATCAAAATATTTTCTGAAGGCATATTGGTGAAATTTTCTTCACACATTCAATTCTCTGAAAAAATACTAATGTAACCATGAAAGATAGAGCAAACTACCTATGCAAGAGAGAAGGGAAAGAAGGAAGGGAAGAAAGAAGGGGGCAAAAGAGGGAGGGCGTGAGGAAGAGAGACGGGCGGGAGGGAAGGGGAGAAATGGAAGAGATAAAATCATCTGGAACTAAGAAAATAATATCTTCACATTTTGGAAATGTAACATGGTCTTGCTTCCGCAAGGCAAAAAACAAAAAAACCTTTCCAGTACCCTCAGTGAACACTGACTCCTGTTCAGATATAGAAACATTAATTTAACAGCAGCTTAGATGTCTCGCCTTCATTTCCATCTGCATGTTATAGATTCAATTTTTTAATATAACAGAATAAAAATGCAATTTCTAAAGCAAAGTGATATCTTGCAGTCTAAAGCAAAATATGTTACTTAGGTGGCAACCAGTCTGAAACTGTGCTTTAGAACACTGAAAATATTTTCAATTTTTAGATATTTATTTACACATCTGGTATTTATGATATTACTGTGAGAAGTCCTGCCTTTTATCTCCCTGAGTTCTGACTGATGTGAATTCCCTTCTTTAGGTCATTAAAGAGTGAATGTAAATAAACCAAGAGAAAGGTAGTCATCTCAGCCTTAAATGCAGACAGGGTCTGACTTCCCACCTGCTAGCACCAGGGGCCCAAGAAAAAGTCTCTGAAACTCTGTTCATCTTTCTTACTGAGATGTAAATTCCTTTCTCAATGAACAAAATCAGGACACAGATGAAATATATTAAGATAATCGTGTTAAGCACTTACAGAGAAATAATTGTGGTCTACTATTTGCTGCAAGGCAAGGTCTCAACTCTGGAATATCTGTTTAGGTTCTTAAATTTCTAGTCCAAAGCTACTGTTCCAACCTTGGCTCCAGCCATTTGATGCAAAACTCTGTCATATGCCAAGTCATCATCACCCAGAAATGAAATTTCACCCGTCCATATCTTTCCCACGATGATTTTTTTTTAATTCTCAGAGACCCTCCCCAGTGCAGAACATATGGCAAAATATAGGATGTCCTAAAAGTTGCGCCTAAAGTGCCCATACTTAGGGGAAATCGGAAATGGTAGCTAATTATACCTTTATCTACAAAATATTCATTATAAAATTTTATAAAATATTTACAAAATATTCTCTACATGTTGGTCACCTCTTTGTATAATTTTGTAATACATGCTTTGCAAATAAAGGTCCGTATAGCTGCAATTTTGCATTTTTCCTCTGTATGACTACCTTAGGGGCGACTTTCAGGACACCCCATGAAACACAGGAGGTTTTAGATCTCAATGATCTCTTTGTTTTCCTGCAGCCCTCCCCAACCCTCCGGGGTCTACCTTCTTTCTGCTTCTTCAGTACCCTGGCACTTTATAGAATTCTCTCTCGCAGAGTTCTGTTGAATTTACCTGTTTGTGGATCTCCCTTCTTTGCTAGATTGTGAATTCCTGAGGGGTGAGAAGGGCACCGTCTTATTCATTTTTATGTGCCTAGCAGCTGGTAGAGGACCTGACACGTGTAGACCCAATCTTTAGGACTGTGAAATTGAATTGACTCTTCCAGGGGGCCTATTGGCTTAAAATCACACCAAGGTAGACATTACTAACATAAGTCTTTATATAATAGACATAGAATGTTATATATATATATTTTTTATTTTTAGGGGAGAGTGTAGAGAATGCTTAAGGGCACTAATGGTGAAAAGAGTATGTAGGATATTTTATGACACTTCCTCTCAATTGGATATTTCCAGTTCTAGAGCCTCATTATATAGTGCAGAGAAAAAAAATCTTTTTTATTTATTTCAATGTTGATGCAGCTACTTGGCCAGTAGAGGGAGAAAATATAATACAAAATATAAGTGGTGATGTTTAGCTCTCCCCATCATAGACGATGTGAATTTTAAATTTTGCTTCTTTAATTTTAGGTCAGAATATGTATGACATGATCTAAGTATATGTAGTTATCCAAATAATCTCTACCAACCCCCCAAATTATAAAATCTTACCCTTATTTTTCTTTAGGTTGAAAGAACTCAGCAGAGTATTATATTTGAGAGCCGGTAAGCTCTCATCTAAAATTAATGGAAAATTATGCCTTTCAGAGAGACTGGCAATTTCCAGATGCTCATTTCTTCTCTCATTGCACGCTAATTAAATGAACTGGAATATTTAAGCGCTAGATATTCGGATGCATATGTTTGACAGCAGTTAGCCAAAATCTGACCCTGCAGGATAGAACTACTTTTCTTCTACAGCACAACAGAGATGTGCTTATTAGTGTGGAAGGGGGTATGTGTGTAGGGTGTGGTTGTCCATGTGGTGCCAGATAATGTGTGTGTGTCAAAGTGTGTGTGTGTTTGTACCTTACTAAATTAAGACTATAGTTGCCCAATGAAAGCATGATGTATAAAATACTTGTTAATAAAATAGGTAAAATGAAGGATGATTATTCATGCCAAAATCAGATTCATTTCTGTATAATTCCCAGCTCTCATCAGTGTACATCAAATACAATTAGATCTTTGGAACAATAGAATACATAGATTTTTTTCACACCCATTGCAAAACATTTACTGTTTAGGTAAAAAAACTTATCATGAAAACAAACAAATCTAAAAGAATATTAGCTATGGTAACAGATAGTTTGTGGTAAACATAACATACCATCTTCCCATTCTTTTTTTTTTTTTGCAGAGACAAAGTCTCACTTTATTGCCCTTGGTAGAGTGCAGTGGCGTCACAGCTCATAGCAATCTCCAGCTCTTGGGCTTAGGTGATTCTCTTGCCTCAGCCTCCCAAGTAGCTGGGACTACAAGCACCTGCCACAACATTCTGCTATTTTTGTTGTTGTTGCAGTGTGGCTGAGGCTGGATTTGAACCCACCACGCTCAGTATATGTTGCCGGCGCCCTACCCATTCTGAGCCACAGGCGCCTATCCTCCCATTCTTAAATCACACTCCTTCACTCCATTCGCTCACCTTTTCTTCTTATACCACTCTTAACTTCCTAGAACCCATATCCATACTCTATACAGACTTCAAGTTGTGTTTTTATTTTGAAATCATTTAGTTTCTATTCAATTTTCAGAAACAATAAAAACAGATGCTGTTTGCCCTTTAGTATTCTTTCAGTGGCAACATCTTGCCAAACGCATGTAAATCAGAACCAAGATATTGACATTTATACAGTCAAGTTAAAAAGCATTTCTGTCATTAGAGAGGTCCTTCATTTTACCTGTTATAATGACAACACCTCCCTTTCCCTCCCCTACATCTGTAATCTGGTCTCTACTTCTATAATTTTGTTAATTTATTATATAAATTGAATAATACAGTATGTAATCTTTTAAGATTGCTTTTTATTTTTCTCTCACACCATAGACTTCTCTGGAGATTCATCCAGGTTGTTGGGTTTGTCAACAGACAATCCTCCTGTGGCCAAGTGGTGCTCAGTGGTCCAAACGTGCCACTGTTTCTTTAACCATCCACCCGTTAAAAGATATCCAGGTTGTTTCCAGTTATCACTTGTTGTGATGTTTCCATAAAAATTTATGTACAGGTATTGTGTGAATCTTAAGTTTTTATTTCACTGGAACAAATGCTCATGGGTACAATTGCTCTGTCATAGGAAAGGAGTGTACACTTTTAAAGAAAATGTCGTTTTTCCAGAATGCTATATCATTTGCTATATCATATCATCAATGCTATATCAATGCTATATCATTCCTACCAGCAACGTATCAGTGGTCCAGTTTCTGTGCATCTGTGTAAGCATTTGGTGATGTCATTATATTTTTACTTTAGCCATTTTGATATATGTGTGGTGCAACATTATGGTTCTAATTTGCATTTCCCTAAAGGCTAGCAATATTGAACACCTATTCATGTGCTTATTTGCCATCTTACTGTCCTCTTCACTGAAATATCTTGTCACTTGTTTTGACATTTCTCAAATTAATTTTGTTATTTTTTATTTTTATTTTTTTCTCAAATGAATTTTAAAAGTTCATTATGCATTCTAGATACTAAGTTCTTTGTTTCGTTATGTTAACGGGATCTTTTTTAAATTTAAAATATGTGATTAAGTCTAATTTATTGATTTTTACCTTCTATGGAACATATTATGGTGTGAACCAATTTGAGATGGCCAATAGGCACAAACATAATTGTTTGTTAAGAAGTAAGGTCTAATGTTCAATAGCAGAGTAGGGTCACTATAGTTAGCAACAATTTATTGTACATTTCAAAGTAGCTAGAAGAGAGGTTATTATGTATTCCATGAATGTAACAAATACTCACAGGTACCCATAACATAAAATAAAAAATTGGGCTTATATAGGGGACTAAATAATATCACCTGAAGAAATTGAAATTGCAAGCTATGAGTCATTAAGCCCAGATAAAAAAGTCTGCATAAAGGGCAACTCAGAGACATAGATTTCAGAAGCCAACCACCAAAATAGAGAGGATTTAGGGTATGTATATTCTGAGAGCAGGGTCCACAGGGCTGCATTCACTTAAATTTCAAATTTTATCACCTGGCTCATCCATCCCTGCTAAGTAGACACAGATCCTCTACTAGGTTCCTCTGTAACATGCAAAAATCTGCCCTTGTAGAACCTTGGTCTCCAATACATGCACAGGTAACTGCCATTCACCCACTCTCTTATCTCTAGCAGAGGGAGCTTCATGTACATACCTCAAGCCATTGTCTACCTGTTCCCTATCCATATTTTTTCCTATCTCCTTACCCCAAACCCTTTTTGATTAGAATCTTAATATTAGCTGTTATTACCCACTCTCTTGCATACATGTGTGTGCACACACACACGCACACACATACACACACCCATTTGTTCCATGAATGACAACTTCATGGAACAGATCTTTTTGCTCACACCCAGGGATTGCGACTCCACCAACTTCTTGCCTGAATTCTTACTCAAGAAAAGGGGGAAAATTCAACCAAATTAAAAGGTAAAAGTTTCAATCTAGATTTAAGGGTAAACAACAAGTTTAATATAAAATAATTATTATTTGAGATGTCTACTAACAGAGAAACTTAAAAGAAATAACTAAGGTATGGCCCATATAACAATGTATTAATCCTTTGCCTCTTTTTCTTCCACTTCTACTCCACCATTTAGAATATATTAAAATGTAGGAGCAAGATGTAATATAGACATATAGACCATGATAACATTCTCAATTGAATGACATCAATAGCATATGCAAAACTCAGTCTTCAGCATTCCATAAAAGTGTCACATGGGCAACAGTGAAATTAAATATAAAGAGTCTAGTTTTACTGAAGCTGAAACAATATGGAATCGGCATCTTGGGATCGTAAATGGACCACTGATAGGGTTCAAAGAAGGCAGAGGGCAGAGGTGTATAAAGAGGAGGATCAAGTGACACAGACTGTGGCCAGAGATATGGACAAATCTCAGGTCTTACAAGGCCTTGTGGGACACGATAAAGACTTCAGTCATTATGCTGAGGACAAGACTAATAAATCAGCTTTTAAGTTGACCAGAGAACTTTATAATAGTACTGTCTGGAAATAAGCCAGCCATTTTTCATATCATATTTCTCGCCACTCTCCAAAAAGAATAAAACCTTTAAAATATGGATGCCTGTCTGTACCAATAATTACGGTATAATAGGTATGTTTATTTTCAAATGTCCATTTCTTAAATGTGCATTTTAATCTGAACATGAGAAATACACATTGTGAGTGACCTGCACTTTGGACTACTCTGTGCCCATGGACACCAAAGGGGGTAAACATATACTATATTTAAAGAACCCATTGGTTTGAACATCCTTAAGATTCTATTTAGCCCCCATATTTTTGAACTCTATACCTGATTTTTGGATGGAGGGAAAAAACGTCCATTTAGCTGCATGGTGTTTTGTCCAATGTTGTACAAACTTTTGATAGAAATGTTGTTGGTCTGAAGCTAATATTTAGCAATGAATCATCACTCTACTTGAGTACATATTTCCTACCCAATGCTTGGTATGTCTGGGAATCTTTAGAACACTAGAATTGACATGGGGTTTATCACGCAACTTTGAGAAGTTAGTAATCTAAAATGTTCTTAGGCGTACTTTTTTCTGTAGCACTCAGCGGCAGTTTTTCAGAGGCCTAATAGAGATCAGTATTTCAAAGCCCTACAAGCCTTGCTCTCACTTCAGCAAAAGCCAGGTAGACTTTTAATAAATGACTAGCCAACATTTTGGAAAGATAATAATCAGTAGCAGAAGTACACCAAAAGTTGCTACCCAAACCCCTCAGAAAGCAGAAAAAGCAGCAGAAATTTGACACCACATAGGTCACGGTATCCTCAAAACCTGTACATTGTCCGTTTTTCTGCTTCCAGTGACATTACTGCTTTTTATAACTTGCCATTTCATCCCAACTTATATTTGAGTGGAACTGGAATCAGCATAAAGAGGTGAAAAGGTATCACAACTCCTTTCTTCCCTTTTGTATAATGTGGAGCTACTCTTTAGCCCTTTCTCCAATCTGAGAAAAATATGTGTCCTAGACATTTCAAAGGTTAGAAATTTAATGGAGAGAGATAAATATATTTTGTAGATTCTATAACTGAATACTACCCTGTGGGTGATCTCACAAGTCTATGGGCTAATGACAGAGTCTTAGAAGTATAAAATCAAGTCTGCCTAGAATTTCTGTTCACACCTTTCATTAAGGAGGTTACCTCCCAGACTCCCTTTGATAGATGTGTCTTTCCCACTATCACCACCATAGTGTCTGAATAGTCTATGTAACCTCTGAGGGATAGCAACAAGATTCAAAGGGAGCGAGGTCAGAGTTATGTAGAGAAAGCACACCTCAAACTGAGCTTACTAGTACTAAATGTATTAAAACTTCCTCGTAGACAGGCCAGTGTGTAATGTGCACTTTCTATTATCAGAACTTAGATTTGTGACTCCTCTCAAAATACACCTGAGCCTATCATCTCACTTGCTTCTTATAATTTTTAAAGTCACCACATTTAGATAAGCCTGTTCGTGAAAAAGGAAGTGTTAGATGAGCAGTAAAAATTCCCAAGGAATTTGGAGAGCCTTGAAGCTTATAGCTAATATTCAAATTTGCATGGAGACGTGTCTCTAAGTGACTTGGGATAATGCCTAGCTGGACATTTATGCTACGACCATAGTTTGAAAGCTAAACCTTTAAAGCCATAATAAAATGCCTCACCTGGCACCACTTGGATCAACTGGTTCACTGGGTGTTCTCTCTCATGCATATGAGGGCCTTAGCAGAATGCCCAGATACGTTTAAAAGAGTCCTTCTGGGGCAAAATATATCTGGAACTCAGGTTCTGGCTCTTGGTGGGGGTTCCTCAGTCCTGCTCTACATTGAAGCCTCATTCACTTGTCCGGTCCCTGGGATGAGATGGCTGGAACAACGGGCTCTCGCCAGGCACTTTTCCTATGCTGTTGGCCTCTTTGTATGACATGTTTTGTTTTCTCACAGAACGGTGAGCTCAGAGTAGCTTCCTATGGGGCAGCTGGGTTCCCTTGGGTGATCGGGCCAAAGCTGGGTAGAATTCTCGAAGCTTTTTAAAAAGCCTCAGAATGCCCCTCACACCCCCGTATTACATAGGTCAAGCAAGTCACGAAATTCTACCCAGATCTAACAAAGAGAAGATTACACTGTACCTTACAAGGTAGAGTAGCCAAGAATTTGGAGTATGTTTAACATAATGTCTGTTAAACAAAAAGACATTCACAATGATAAGATATTTCTATTTAATACTAATCCTTTCTTACATCCTTGGCAAAGGCACAGAATATTTGTTGTTCCTATTTTTTCTAACTACAAACTGGTAAGAATGATCCCTGCCCTTTCTTGCAATAGTGACACAATATGAAAGTTAAAAAGAAGTATGGCAGTGTGTTGCTAACCTATTCAAAGAAAAAATATTTTACATAAAAAGTAATCACATCAGAGTTAATACTACTCATTTGGTAAGACAACTGAATAGTTCTGCTACTTATTTTCGTAAGGCCATAGGCAAAGTGCTTAATATCATTGAACCTTCGTTTCCACACCTCTGAAGGAGCAAAGGACCATAAGAAAGCTGACCTCAATGTTTATTATATTTAACATGCTTAATACAATTCCCATTATGCAACAAATATACACTAAATGTTAGCATACTGATATAAGTTCTTTCCTATCAAATGTGAACTCAAAAAGGTGTCCGTGTGGCAGAAATTGTTAAGACCAATCTTAGAAATACCTTATAAATGTCAGATTCCATTCAATACCCTGAAGATGTCATCTTTTGCAAAGGCAATGTGCTAAGAAGAAAATTTTCCCCTTTTCTTTATTTCTCCAATCAGCACACAATATACTTCTTCTTATTGAAAGCCACCAGTAGGAGGTTCAGTATAATTAAAAGGTTGATCTTTTGGAAACAATGCTTAATAACAGGCATGAAAAAAGGGAGAGTTATTTTACATTTTTAAATACTGTCCTTACGTTAATTGAACCTGGGTTATTTGTGAACCACCTAGAGTCTGAAATCAATATGTCCAGGTTGAAATCAATGGACCAGAGGGAAAAGGAGTCAAACTCCCACTGGCTAGTCCACTCAGATCAGTGAGAACCTCGTGAAAGAAAAACATGGTGGAACATCAATTTCACATGCTCTAGACGCTAACAGTTTAAATTTGCAAGGCAATCTTCTGTATTTTGCTTGTTCTCTAAAGTAAAAATCCATTTTTATACACATACATATACGCCTCAATGTACAGACACACATGGACATTTGTATATTAAAAAGTAAAAAATAAAACAAAGTATAAGTGGCTCTAAACAACTTTTTCTTTTTTTACTCCAAAATCTCTAAACATTTAAACCAAACAAATAGACATTAAATAATTATTTACTACAAAAGTAATAATTACATTTTCAAACTTTCTTTACCTAAGGATCTTTGGAATAGCACATTTTTATCATCATCTTTTTGATCATTTTATTTTATGTTCTCTACTTAAGCTTGTTGGCTAGTATTCTTCCACATTTGTTTTCCCGCCAAAGCAATTTCTATTTTGTTCTATCAAACATTAATAGTTGATTATTTTTCTTCAGAAACTATTTTAGTTAAATATTTATTGAGAACTAAGGGCAAGCAAAATATGGCATAAAAGTTTAGTCATTATAGGTTTGGTTTTTATTGTTTTTGGATTTTTTTATCTCAATATTATAACCTCTTTGCATGTATTTCATTTTCTCTCTTCTTCCTCAATGAAAATTTGCCCTAAAATCAGAAAAGGACTTACACAGTGCTTCTAGACTATGGATTATCTCTAATACAAACATCAACAAAGAAATAAAAATAGAGGTCAAAGAATATATCTTGGGTGGTTATGTGACTCGGCTTGCAGAAAATGTGAAAATTTTCACTTATATAAATCATTCAAGCCCATAGTAACCTAGACAGTAATCAAGCAATCAGTCAAAAACTCCTGACCTGAATAAATCAGTGATTTTTGCTAGGTCATCCAAACTGTGTGGAAATATGTAATATTGTATCTAATTCCTTAATCTTGAAAAAACTACAATTTGCGTCACCTGAACATGTCTTTTTATTACCATTAATGGGGTTGGGTCCAAATTTATTAATTTCATGCTCATTTTGTATTCAGATACCTTTCAGCCAAACAAAACATTATTTTTCACATGGTATATCTCATGAACATCACAATGCACTGTACCAACTAATTTATTTACGTGGAAATGTGTACACATCATCTTAGCTTCCAATTGGCATCTATGAAATTTGTTAAGAATCTGACATCTGAGCTTAGAGGTTGGAAACAGAATACAATTCAAGAATGAACTTTTAAAAAGCTTAACAGTTAGTTGCAAGCAGAAACACAAAAAAAGTTATGGAAAAAATAGTTAAATTCTATTATTCTGAGGAATTTATGTGTTTGTAATTGAAAATAAAATATATACAACAAAAGCACCTATGGACAATATGAACTCTCCTTAAAGGAATGGACTGTGATTATGCAATTTCAAACAACTTACTCACTGAGAATGTTAGAATTGATATTTATCATTTACCAACTTTTACCTATTTTAATGAATCTATTGGACCACATGAGAAACATGAAGCGCACATGCTGTTATCTTCCAAAAATAAATAGCAACAAAATAAAAGAAATAATTATCATCTGGCCAAAGGGTTCTGTTAAGTTGGCATTTCCCATGATTCTGTCCCTAAATACCCTAAAAAGCTTAGCAGCCAATTATTCACAAAAAAGTTATAAAATCTAAATAAAATTCTTTTATTTAGACTTTTACTTTTATTTAGACTTTTAATCTTTTTACTTTTGACTTTATTGGACAAAGAATGAGTAGTCAAAAAAGTAGTTCTTTGCAACAAAGAACTCAATTCTTTAATAGGTAAGACTATCAAACCTATTATTTTGTATTTTTATTACTGTATAACATGTTACATATTCTTTTTTTTAATTGTTGTGGATTCATTGAGGGTACACATACCCAGGTTACACTGATTGCTTTTGTTAAATAAGGACCCTCTTATATTTCTGTCCCACCCCAAAAGGTATACACACCCCTTGTTTACTAGGACCTTAATTGTCCTCTTATCAGAATTGAGTACATAGGACTCTTGTTTCTCCATTCTTGTGATGCTTTAATGAGAGTAATGTGTTCAACTTCTATCCAGGTTAATGCAAAGGGTATAAAGTCTCCATTTTTTTAGTGCCTGAATAATATTCCATGATATGCATGTACAACAGCTTGTTAATCCATTGCTGGTTTGGTGGGCATTCAGGCTGTTTCCACATTTTGGAGATTGTAAATTGAGCTGTGATAAACAGTCCAGTGCAAGTGTTCCTGTGGTCGAAGGATTTTTTTTCCTTCTGGGTAGATGCCCAGGAATGGGATTGCAGGATCAAATGGGAGGTCTAGCTTGAGTTCTTTGAGTGTTCTCTGTACTGCCTTCTAAAAAGGTTTTATTAGTTCGCAGTACCACTGGCAGCATACAAGTGTTTCCTTCTCTCCACATCCACACCAGCATCTATAGTTTTGAAATTTTCTTTTTAATAATTTTATTAAATCATAATTGTGTACATTGGTGCAATCATGGGGCACAATGTGCTGACTTCATATACAATCTGAAATATTTTGATTGTAGTGTTAAACATAGCCTTCATGGCATTTTGTTAATCACTATATGAAGACATTGATATTCTACATTTAATAAGTTTCACCAGTACCCGCCTAAGATGCACCGTAGGTGTGATCCCACCAATTGCCCTCCCTCCACCCATCTTCCCCCTGCCCCTCCCCTCCGTTTCCCTTTTCCCTGTATTCTTGTGCTATAACTGGGTTTTAGCCTTCATATGAAAGCTATAAATTAGCTTCATATTAGGGCTGAGTACATTGGACACATTTTCTTCCATTCTTGAGATACTTTGCTAAGAAGAATATGTTCTAGCTCCATCCATGTAAACACAAAAGAGGTAAAGTCTCCATCTTTCTTTAAGGCTGCATAGTATTCCATGGTATACATGT
>CAUYRH010040641.1:0-45479 GCA_963574655.1 Perodicticus potto
TAAGGCGCCAGCCACGTACACCTGAGCTGGCAGGTTCGAATCCAGCCCGGGCCCGCCAAACAACAATGACGGCTGCAATCAAAAAATGGCCGGGCGTTGTGGCAGGCACCTATAGTCCCAGCTGCTTGGGAGGTGGAGGCAAGAGACTCACTTGAGCCTGGGAATTAGAGGTTGCTGTGAGCTGTGATGCCACAGCACTCTACCTAGGGTGACAGCTTGAGGCTCTATCTCAAAAAAAAAAAAAAAAAAGTAATATGAAATATATTTGATTTTTCAAAATAAAATTACATCATTTGATTATTTGAATACAGTACCATGTAAGGACGCTCCAAACGGAAGCAAAGCACACCTCCATATTTCTAACCCTCCCTTAAGATTGACTTATGTCTTTTTACCAATTCAATTTTGTTTGACTTAGGGATGACTTGTATTGACTTCTAACAGGAAGAATACCAGAAGCAAATAAGAGTAACATAAAGACGCTATCAAAGAAGCTGGGATAATTTTGATCTTGGCTTTTTTGCAAGTTTTTGCATTCGGCTTTTAAATGTAAAAATACCCTCATATCCGGGTCAAATATCTTCCTGTAATAGTTATTTATACTTCACTTATTTACATTGCTGGAGACCTCAACAACTCAAAAACCAAAACACCTCTGAAGATGAGCTGTGTGCAAGGCCACAAAGGCTCTGTGGGGTGTGCAAAGGTGCACAGGAAGAGTTGCTGCCATCTGAGACCTGACAGCTCTGGTTCAGGGGGAGGATTTATCTAGAGTACACTGAGGGATAGTTATTGGCAGAACATTTTCCAGAGTAAATAACTGTACTCGTGATGAATAAAACTGTTGCAATTTAACATGTTCATTAATGAATCAGAAGAGAAGATCAAGTAGGTGGCACTGGGCAAGACACCTCACTTCTCGTGACCTTGAGCTTTCCTTAGCACATTTTTGTTATTTCAACAGGACTGTTTCCCTTGCCTGAGCATCAGTTTCTCTCTTCACCTTCAAGACCTTGCAATGAACCCTGCTTGAACATTCTCCCTTATCTCTCTTCCTCTCCCTTCCTTTCATCAGCCTGTCTTTTTCATTCAGATTTCAGCAGAGATGTAACTTATTTTCTCAGGAAATCTCCTCTCATAGCCCAGTTCTAAGGTGCGTCACCCTCTTATGCATTCCCATAGCAACTGGTCATGGTGCTTTTGTCACTGTTGTATATTTGCCAATTCGTGTCTATGTTTTCTTCCTTATAAGGAGAAATTTCGTAAGTCTGGAACGTTTTTTATAGCCAGGAACTAGGTAGGATGTTGCAAACAAATGTGCTGCACTTTGTGCTTTGAAAACCAGGGATGACGTCATTGCCATGAACAATATGTGAATGGCGCCACCTACAGATGAAAATTACAGTCGCCGGGTCCACTATAATCCTTTCACAGGCCTGACATGTTAAAGTCTGAGGAATATTTGTGGGGCGAATGACTCTTAAGCCAAATATTCCTGGAAATACTTCGTAATTCTAAAATTCCATTCCTACTCATAATTTTTTTCAAAATAGATCACAGTAGGGTATAAATTACAAAAACTGCCAAACCAATTACAGCCCCCAAATCTTACATATACCAATTAATATTCAGTTTAGAATTTATACACGTACTTGGCTTCGACATCCAACCATGGGAAACCCCAGTTATAACAATAGTGAAATACAGTTATTAAAGCACTTCATGTTAAGTAAATACTTTTTTTATATGTACAACAAAGAAGGGTATTATACAAATATTCTGAAGAGGCCTATGTATATATACTCTGTATGTAAGATTTTATACCAGTGTGTATTTACATTCTTCATTAAATGCTTGATAATCCATTATTTCACTATTCCTTCCATGTTCAAATGGTTCAATTTTGACCAAGGCGGGTCCTTTCCTTTACCTTTTAATATTTCCATATCAGGTTCTGAGCACTTCTTTTTGGCATAATAAAATACATAACTTCTGTAAGAAGCCTTAGTTCCTTTCCTTTAGAAACCAAGATCTGGGAACTAGGCATCTCTCTGCCACTGGGGGCAAATTGCTTCTTGGCCTTTGAGATGGACAGAGCACACACAGACACAGAGGAACACACGTGACATGTGCCCACATATACACGTGTCCACACACGTGACACGTGCCCACATATACACATGTGTCCATACAGATCCATCCGAGGAGAGCATTCTTCCTCTCCCCTTTTCATCCCCTATTTGATTTCTCCTCTTCCACAGTGAGAACACTGGTTTCTAGGAATAATTTATTTACTTCTTTGATTAATCCTGTAATACGTAAAATTTGGCAATACTATAGTCATACCACTTCCCAGAAAGTTAATGTGTTTATACATTAAGAGCCACATAAGTTAGAATTAACTTATGCTAGTTTTGAGCTATGAAGCATATATAACTCATATATCTCTTGCATATTGACTGACACACTAGAAAAATAAATTTTCCCTTGGGCTCACAGTGTTTTATTAGGTTAAGAGATGTGTGAGTTATATGTACTTCATGAAACCCCAGGCTCAAATCATGCAGCATGAGTTACATACAATTCATGTGGCAGTTAGTGTGCTTGACCTAATAAAATA
Organism: Perodicticus potto; assembly: GCA_963574655.1. Taxonomy (NCBI): domain Eukaryota; kingdom Metazoa; phylum Chordata; class Mammalia; order Primates; family Lorisidae; genus Perodicticus; species Perodicticus potto. Next base: position 2,621 of record CAUYRH010040641.1, read on the forward strand.
CCATGACCCCAAGGAAACATATTTTTTCCTAGTTTGACAGTAAATGTGTTAATATTTCTTTGGAATTAATTTTAATTTTATAATTTATATTTTATAATATATTGAACTAAGGAGATAAAGTCGGAGTATCATATATAAAAGTTACTTGGCTATTTTTTTTCTTCTTTGTGGTTATTTTATAAATTTAATGTATATTTAGGGTCATTTCACTTCAGAGGTCTTTTTTCTCCATCCTTTTCAATTTATTTTTTCCTTTTGAAATATGGGAAACATTAGAATGCTTCAAAAGTAAACTCTACATTAAAATTACACTCAGAAATATTTCTACTCTTTTTTAATCACTACTTTGGGGAAACTAATTGTATTCATTTTGGACCAAGAATATTGAGAATTACAGGGATATTTAATTTAGGAATAAGATCAAATGACAAATTATAATTGGTGAAATAATACATATGGCATCTCATATCCCTTTGGAGTTAATATCAAAACAGGAATTTCAAGTATGATATTTTACATTTTAAAACATTATTGAATGACTCACTTACATATTTAAATATGTTATTTAAAAGAAATCTTTGTTGTATGATGACTTCTCTAATGTCAAGAATAGACATCAATTAGAAAATATTATCTATGGTCATTCTATAGACAGTCTTTTTACTAAGACTCCTTTGAAATGTAGGAGCTACTATAACTAAAGAAAAGTAAACTGGTCAAACAAATATTATTCCCAGAAAGAAACATGAATAGTACAATTGCAATGAACTCTAAACATGAAGTCAAAAGACTTTAAGCCAGGCGTGGTAGTATGAACCCGCAGTTCCAGTCCCTTGGGAGTCTGTGGCAAAAGGACCGTTTGACTAGGCTGGGCGCGGTGGCTTACACCTGTCATCCCAGCACTCTGGCAGGCCAAGGCAGGTGGATTGCTTGAGCTCACAAGTTGGAGACCAGCCTGAACCAGAGTGAGACTCCATCTCTCAAAATAGCTGGGCGTTGTGGTGGGCCTGTAGTCCCAGCTACTCAGGAGACTGAGGCAAGAGAATCGCTTGAGTCCAAGAGTTAGAGGTTGCTGTGAGCTATGACCCCAGAGCACTCTACTGGGGGCAACATAGTGAGACTCTGTCTCCAAAAAAAAAAAAGGTGGCTGCTGCTGGCAAGCAGCTATACTATGTCCTATGTTGGGCCCTTTTGAAGAACGCAATGGTGTGGTTCCACGCAGGACCCCATGGGGCCAGTGGTACCAGACGTAGGAGGAGGTGTTCACTCAAGTTCAAGTGCCGCAGGCACTCACGCCCAGCATATCCAATGGGGTCTGTAGAGCAGGCATGTGGTGCTGGTTGTGGGCAGCTGTAAGATCCTCAAGGGCAAACTTTGATTCTACAATAGCTGATGAGGGAACATGGACTTTAGAAAAATGGTTCACGGTTCACATTGTTCTTACAAAGACAAAGAGAGATGCAGCACATTGTTGGACTTCAATCCTAGAATCTGATTATGCAGCTGATCTTGGGTACAAGACCAAATGCATGAGAGGGATTCCAGAAGGACAATCCTGGATTTCACACCAGTGGAGCAGAAATCTCAGGAAGCTACACTAAAGGTGGACCAGATTGCTCAAACCTTGAGAAATAACCAGTGTGTTTTTGCTGCATTCAGTAGATCTTAGCAGATATTTCCAACTTAATCAAAGGAACAGATTATGTGGTAGAAGAAAAATGTGGATGCCTACAGTTAACAAATTGTAAAATATATTTTAAATGGTTCTAAAAATTACGTTCAAGCTTGATTTACATAGGAAACACGTCCTGAGGGAATTATTGTATGGGTATATGGTAACTTTTTTTGGACTTGCTTTTGCTCAGCATGAAGATTTTATATGCTGCATTTTACTAATTTCATATGTAACCATATTTTTAATACAAAAAAAATTTAGGGTAGACCGTGTGAAATGAAAGGGTGCCTTCAGGTAATTCTCAGTTTTCTTTTGATAAGTGTGGTGTTCAATAAAGTTTTCTAAGTAGGAAAAAGAAAAAAAAAAGATCCCTTGAGCCCAGAAGTAGAAGGTTACAGTTGTACCTGTGAATGACCACCTCACGCAAGCCTAGGCAACATAGCAAGATCCTGCCTCCAAAAACAAAACAAGACTCTATTTACAGTCTTAACTCTGCTTCAAAGTAGTTGTTGAGACTTGAGCAGAACTTTCATTTCTCTAAGCTTCAGTTTTCTTATTGGCAAAATGAAGATGAAGGTAGAAAAAAGGAACCAGGATTACCCTTTTCAGTTCTTAACGATTTGCAATTTTTTTAATGTTTTAAGTTGTAATAAGTAGTTATGCTTATTGCTCAGTAATTCTCAACGTCATTGCTCTAACAATGCACTCTGAGCCACTCAATATATGTCAGTTATCCTCCATGGAGAATAGGTTTGGGATGGAGCCCAGAAGTGCCCATGTGTGACAAGTGGCCCAGGTGATTCTTATGCAGATGATCAACAGATCGTCTCCCACATTCTGGGAGATCCTGGCGTATATATTTATGTATGGACTGGCCCCAACTTGGACAGGTCTTAGCATAGTGGAAGAGCCTGGCTGCCTGGTATAGTTCCAAAAGTTCTGAATATCTATTTGCCAAAACAAAAAAATAATTCTTACATCAAATTTTATGAATTATTACTTTTAGAATAAAGTCAATCCTTTGGAGAAAAGCCTAGTCCATAAGTCATTTATATATTATACTATGAGTTAATTTGTCAAATTATACAGTTTTATAGCTAGGAGGGATATTGGTGGACCAGTCTTCCTCTCAGGGAAGTGAAGGTCTGACAGTGAGTACAAGCCCTGATTCAAGATTGGAGCAAAATCTCTTAGCTGCAAGTTTCACGTTCATTCTGTGATACCACAGAAGCTTCCTTTTTCTTTGAGCTTCCTTTCCCTTACCCCCTCCATGAGAAGAGTGCACAGCAGACTGAATCATGGCTCCTAAACATATCCCAGACCAGTGAATGTGTGAATGTGTCCCCTTGACATGGTAGAGGAGATTCTGCAGATGTGAGTTAAGAACCTTGAGATGGGGAGATTATCTAAGTAGGTCCAAATAATCACAAGAGTCTTTACAAGAGGGACACAGAAAGGCCAGACAGGGAAGAAGGCCATCTGATTACACAAGCAGAGGGGGAAAAGATGATAAGTTAAAGAACAAGGACAGTCTCTAGAAGCGGGAAAGACAATGGAACAGATTCTCCCACAGACCCTCCAGAGGGACGGCCCTGCTGACATCGTGATTTTAGCCTCATAAAACTCACCTCAGACTCTGACCTGGAAAACGGTTAAGAAAACAAATATGTTCTCTTTAGCCACTGAGTTTGTGGTATTGTTACAGCTGCAAAAGAAAACAAGCAAAAGAGGTTGGAGGAAACCCAGGGTGCAGGAGCCAAACTAGCATAAGATGGAGAGGAAGTGCCAGGGAGGCGGCAGACGAGGGGCTTGACGTCGGCAGCTCACTTGATACATCTTAGTGAACCAGTGGCCAGTTTCAGAGCTGAAGATGGACTGGAAGTTCTAATCAAAGAGTTTGTACTGCAATACTTTAAGCAGATGGAGAACTTTATCTGCTTTGTTTGCCTCCTCAAGAAAATAAGAACAAAACAAGAGACCAAAGGAACCATTCCTACTGAATTGGCACCTTCGACAGTGGGAGGCTGTGTGTAGAAGACTCTCCAGCACAGCTCAGTGAATGAGACCTACAGGACGTGGGGGTGGTGTTCCGCCAGTGCTAATGGACTTGCACAGATATTACAACACTCTTTAATTCTCCTTTTAAAAACTTTTGCTCCCTTGCAAGTAATAGGGTTTGTAACCTGAACAGACTGAAACTGACTGGATCTCGGGGGAATCACCTCCCTGGCCACGGTTACTTTCCCTCATGGGAAGGTTAAGCCTGGACCTACATTTAATTTGTAATAGCACCTAGAACAGCGGTTCTCAACCTGTGGGTCGCGATCCCTTTGGGGGTTGAACAACCCTTTCACAGGGGTCGCCTAAGACCACCCTGCATATCAGATATTTACATTACGATTCATAACAGTAGCAAAATTACAGTTATGAAGTAGCAAGGAAAATAATTTTATGGTTGGGGATCACCACAACATGAGGAACTGTATTAAGGGGTCACGGCATTAGGAAGGTTGAGAACCACTGCCCTAGAAGAAAGAAACTTTCACAAAAAGCTTACTTCTAAAACAATGTCTTAAAAGTCTAACCATTAAACTAGGTCTACAATTTGAACTTAATACTTTTAGAATACCTTTCTGGAAAGAGGTATAATTGCCTAGAGCACAGACTCATATAGATCTGGGTTCAAATCTCTGCTCCTCCACTTACTAGCTGGGTAACCCTGGGTCAGTTACATGGTGTTTGAGTCTCAAGGTCCTCTGGTATAGAATGGAGGTAACAGCAGAACTTACTTCACCAGAGTAATGGAAAGATTAAGTGGGACATGACATGGAAAGTATATTTAGTGCACTTGCTATTATTTTAGCCATCCTCTAAAGGAGTAAAGATGAATACTCTGTCTCTGTGAGCCTTCCTTGCTCTGTGTCCATGGTTCCTGCCACTTGGTTGATCCCCAGAGCTTCTGTGGTGGAGTCCCAGGAACTTCCTCATGAGGAAGAATGAGCCTGTGGGAAGAGAGGGTCTGTGCAGAGGGTGGAACACAGGGGCAGCGCCAGGAGTGGGAGAGGGACTGCCCTGAGGCCACAGTGATACTTCCCATATCTGCAGGAGAAGGGAAAGATCCAGGCTTGGATTCTGAACCTCTAAATAGCCCCAAACAAGGTGTGGGAGAAGGATGACATCCGCCATGGAAGGTACATATTTATATATATCTTATACATATATATATCAACCACAAGTCTGTTCACCATCTAGACAACACAAGCCCTTACATTTTGATTTTCCAGATTGTGTCACTCAATGAGCCCAGGATTGAGAGCAACACAGTCAAAGCTGGGGCGTAGTCCTATTTACTTCTTTGTAACCTCCACACTATGGCCTCCCATGCAGAAATGAGTTGCTTCCTTGATTATATGTGTTGACAAATGCTGATGTCACTGAAATACAGCCTTAACACAGAGTGGTCATGCTGGCTGTTAGTTGAGATTCATAGCCAAGATCACACAACCTAGAGAGTTACAGAGTCCCGCTTTGAACCCACATCTGTTTGATCGTTGAGCCGGCTCTCTGACATTAACTTACATTGGCGCCTACACACTGGTCTCAACCTATGGACACCTATTTATGGCAACGGGTCTACCAATCCATATTTGCATTTTCATAGGCCAGATATATGCCTATTTTTAGTAGCACTGGTGTGCTTGAAAAAAGACACACTGACATATACGTGCATAATGTAAATTTAAACTCCTGGCAACTGGACTATTCTCAACACAGGATGCAGCAAGTGCACACAGAGGGCCCAATTTAGAAATCAGGAAGAAGTTACTGGGAACACAAGGAGATGTCTACAGGTAAGAGGAAAATAGGGTAGGGAAGCATCTCATCCTAGGGAAGAAGAGCTAGAGGTATTTAGGGAGCCCAAGCCCCCGAAGAAGTCAGCTGTACCACGTGGAGAAACAAGTGCTGATCAAGGCCACGGGAAGGGAGGTTAAGGGCGTGTGCCCTGGAATAATCAGAACTAAATCTTAGTTCTTCTATTTGCTCTGTGTCCCTGGACAGCCTTGTTAAATGGAACCTTTTGTGATAGAATTTTTAATTTCACTGTAGTTCCAAGTCATCCCTGGAATCCAGTGCACCGAGGTTATAACCTTTGCCTCATATGACCTTCTTCCCCTGAGGTTCTTAGGAATGTCTGAGCATTAAATGAGATAACATGTGTAAGGCACAATGCCTGACAAATCCTCTAAGCCTTGTTGTGAGGTATAAATGAGATGAGGCACAGTACCAGGAACCTCGTAAATGGTCAGAAAAATGATAGTTATTAGTATTGAGAAGTTATTTAGCCAAGTTCTGCTTCCTCCCTTTCACTGGGATCCAGGATCTACCTAGAGACAAGATATCTAAATGGAAAATGTTTCTATGTGGTTAGAGAAAAGTAGATGTCAAAAATTCTTCACCCTCTACACCATAGGAGAGTACTGAAGGCAGGCCTCATGCAGACCTTCTGTAAAATAAGACAGCTTTAAATCAATAGCAGAGAAGATACAGCCGTAAGGAATAGCTAATGGAGAAAATCTGCCTTGAAAGAAAGATATAGGAAAACTAGCATCAAAAAATCAGGATGAAATTATAAACAAGCATAGAGTACTCCATTATGTGGTCATTTGAAAACAATATTGAGGCTCCCAAGGCTCTAAGGAGACAGAGTACATCAGGAGAGCTCTGGTTCAGAAAGCGAAGCAGGGGAGTGTGCAATAAATCTTAGAAAGATTCCAATCTTACAACAGTCAAAATAGGTTTTTATAAACAGTTTTTAGTGTTTAAAGTGTTTCTTCAAAATTCATTTATGGAGCAGCTCTTTCTCCAGAAAAGCTGAATTAGGAGGTGTTACTGTACTTAACCTTTGAAAAATCATATTACTTGTTCCTTTCTTTTCTTACTGTTCACCAAGTGTGGAAGTATTTTTTTCCTGAATTCTAAACTAATTTCTCTGCCATTTGTTCTCCCCCTGGAGAGATAAATGGCAGGGGACTGTCTAGGGACATGTAGACCAGCCAACACACATAAAACAAATAGAAGAATCCTTCACTCCCCACAACACCACTGCAGAGTGTCTTCTGAAAGACTCTAGGGTGGTGAAGGTGAAATGCTCAGCTTGGATCCTTCCTAATCATCTTCAGAGACAGATCTAAACTGATTCAGTGGACCAAGATGGTCAAATAAAAACCTCCAGCAACTGGCCTTCTGCATGAATACCAAATTCAATAGCCATCCATACAAGAAAGCATCTTCAGAAAAAAAAAAAAGGTGAATGAACAATCACTGCACCTAGATTTAAGATTATATCAAGGGAAGAGCCACTGAGGCAGGCATAAATTATAGTCTTGTGTGGCCTACACCACCCCTCCCCAATCCTCCTGCAGTGGCCTGCCAGGGAACAAAGTCAAGAAAGGGTCTGTGTGCTTGGGGGAGGGAAAGTGAAGTGATTGTGAGACTTTTCCATGGAACCCAGGCCCACACTGTCACAAAGGGAACAACACAGCACAGGGAACAACTCTGCCAACACTCATGGAGGAAACATATAACCCATAAACATATAACCCAGAGGGAAATCTTCTGCCTGGAAACCTGACTTCTGGCTGGCCTCACCGCCAGCTGACAGGGAGCAGCCTGGGGCTTGGAATAAATTCATAAGATAGTCAGTCCAGCCACAAAGGCTGCAGTCCTTAGGCAATTTGTGTGGCCAGACCGGGTAGTAGCCTGGGGACTTGGAATACATGTGACCCAGTGAGACATCAGCAGGGGGAGGCCAAGTGAGGGCTTATGTCACCATACCTCCAATGCCAGGCAGTATAGCTCAAGGAGAGTCATCTTCTGCTTGGGGAAAGCAAAGACAAGAGTTCAAAAGACTGTGTTTTTCAAATTGCATGCCAGCTTAGTCATAGTAAAATAAAGTACCAAGCAAACTCCAAAAGTCCCTGTTTCAAGGACTTAGATCCTAAACGGCACTTCTAGAACAACTCTAAAGAAAGAAACACATTGCCCTGAAGGGAAAGACACAGTCCTGGCAAAATTCACCAGTTGCTGACTAAATAACCCCTGGGCTTTGAATAAACATCAGCAGTAGCCAGGCAACAGTCACCACAGGCTTTGGGCGATACTGAGCAATGTGACCTGGCACAGTCTCAGCTACAGTGGCCATGAGAGAGTATCCACATCACTCCTCCCCCAACTCTAGCAGCCCAGCATGGAGAATGAGAGGTATTGCCTAGCAATCCAGGGAGTTCTCACATATTTTACTCTCCACCAAAGCAGTACCACCAGGTGTCTGTAAGAGTTATAGCATTATTGGGCTTGGGGTGACTCTAGTGATGAAATGGCTATAGTGACCAAAGACTTAGATCATAAAACTCAATCCCTTTTTAATATCTGGAAAGTCTTCTGAAGAAAGGTTCAAACAAGCCCAGACTATGAAGACTAAAATAAATACCAGCTCTTTGATACCCAGGCATCAGCAAATATCCACAAACATCAAGAACATCCAAGGAGACATGACCTCACCAAACAAACTAAATAAGAAACAAGGGACCAATCCCAGAGGGATGAAGATAGGTGACCTTTCAGGCCAAAAATTCAAAATAGCTCTCCTGAAGAAGCTCAATGAACTTGAAGACAGAAAAATTAGAAGCCTACAGGAGAAATTTAACAAAGAGACTGAGTAAAAAGAAAAAGTAATCAGAAATTCTGGAGCTGAAAAATTCAATTGACAAACTTAGAAAGGCATTAGAGTATCTCAACAAAAGAATGAGTCAAGCAGAAGAATGAGTGAACCAGAAGACAGTCTATTTGAAAGTACACAATTAGAAGAAAAAAATAAAATAAAAAGAATGAAGTATACCTACAAGATCTAGAAAATAGCTTCCAAAGATATACCACAGAGTTACTTAACTGAAAGGAAGTAGAGAGAGAAACATCAGCATAGACAGTTTATACAAAGAAAAACAACAGAAAACTTTCTGAATTTAGAGAAAGATACCATTATTCAAGCATCAGAAGATCATAGAACACCAAGCAGATTTAACTCAAAGAAGACTACATCAAGGGATGTAATAACCAAGTTTCCAAATGCCACAGATAAAGGAAATATCCTGCAGGAAGCAAGAAAAAAAATAATAACATAAAGGGACTCCAATATGTCTGGCAACAGACTTCTCAGTGGAAGTCTTACAGGCCAGGAGAGAGAGGTATGTCCTTCAAAGTGCTGAAGGACCAAACCTTAACCTTAGAATATTACATCCTGCAAAACATTCTATAAATATGAAAGAGAAATAGAGACTTTCCCAAACAAAAAAACAATGAGGAATTTCATCAACACCAGACCTGTGTTGGAAAGAGTTCTTCAATATGAAATAAAAGAAAAGAGAGAGAGAGAGAGATCATTTGAAGGTATACAACTCACTTGTAATATTAATTACACAATTACAGAAGAACTTATTGCTATAAATGCAGTGCATAAATCACTTATATCTTGAGTACAAGACTAAAAGGCAAAACTAACAAAAATAACTATAAAAAATGTTTGAAAGATAGATAGTAGAAAAAGATATAGATGGAAACAATGAAAAGTTAAGAAGGGGAGAGTGGAGTTAACAATGAAATTTATGCTAGATTTCTGCTTGCTTAGTTATTTGTTTGGTGTTTGTAAGCAGACTTGTCAAATGCTTAAAATAATTGGCTATAAAAATTTTTTTACAAGCTTCATGGTAACTGCAAATCAAAAAACCTACAACAGATACATAAAATACAAAAGTCAATAAATTAAAACATACTACTGGAGAAAATCATTTTAAAAAAGGAAGAAAGGAAAGAAGAGAGGACTAGAAACAGCCAGAAATCAAATAATATGGCAGTAGTAAATCCTTACCTATCAATAATGTATTGAATGTGAACAGACTAAACTCTCCAATTAAAAGATACAGAGTGGCTGAATGAATTTAAAAAAAAAAAAAACACTGAATTATATGTTGTCTACCAGAAACACGCTTCATATATAAATACATATAGATTGGAAATAAAGGGACCCCGTTCTCTCCCCCCCCCCCCAAAAAAAGTCATGAAAATGGAAACAAAAAAATTGCAGGGGTAGCTATACTACTGTCAGGTAAAATAGATTTCAAGATAAAAACTGTAAAACTTGACAAAAGAGGTCATTCTATAATGATAAAGGGGCAAATTCCACAAAAGGATATAATTCTAAACATACATTCATCTAACACTAGAGCACCCAGATATTACCAGAGCTAAGAAAAGAGATAGAAACTAATACAATAATTGTTGGAGACCTCAAAGTCCATTCACAGCATCAGATCAATCATCCATACAAAAAAGTCAACAAAGAAACATTGAACATAATCTGCACTATAGACCAAATGAACCCAGTAGATATTTGCCGAATGTTTTGACCAATAGCTGCAGAATATATATTCTTCTCCTCAACTCTTGGATCATTCTCAAGGATAGACCGCATTAGGCCACCAAAACAAATCCTTAAAAATTCAAAAATATTGAAATCATATAAAAGAATTCTCTTTAACCCTGAGAAAAGTATAAATCAATCACAAGAAGAACATTGGAAACTATACAAAAATATTAAATTAAATAATACACTTCTGAATAACCAGTGGGTTAATGAAGAAATTAAAAAGGAAACTTCAAAACTTTTTGAAACAAATGAAAACAAAAACATATGAAAACCTATGGGATATACCAAAAGCAGCAATAAGGTGGAAGTTTATAACAATAATAGCCTACATCAAAAAAGTAGAAAAGCTGGAAATAAACAAATAACCAGTGTATCTCAAAAGACTAGAACGAGAGCAAACCAAACCAAAATTAGCAGAAAAAAATAAATAATAAAGATCAGAGCAGAAATAAATTAAAACCACAAAAATATAAAAGATCAATGAAATGAAAAGTTTGATTTTTTGAAAAGATAAACAAAATTGGCACACTTTGAGTCAGATTAAGAAAAAAACAGGACTGAAGAGTCAAATAAATAAAATCAGACATGAAAAAGGAGACATTACAACTAATAGAGAAATCTAAAGTACCATTAGAGAATACGATGAGCAACTCAATGCTGAAAATTGAAAAACTTAGAAGAAATGGACAAATTGCCAAATACAACTTACCAAGACTGAACCAGAAAGAAATCTAAAACCTGACCAAAAACAAGTACCAATGACAAGTAATGAGATAGAAGCAGTAATAAAAAGTCCCCCCACCAAAGAAAAGCCTGAGACCTAATTGTTTCACTGCTGAATTATACCAAGCACTGAAAGAACTAATACTAGTCTTCCTTAAACTATTCTAAAAAATTAAGGAGGGATGCTCCTAAACTCATGAGGTCTCTATGACCCAGATACCAAAACCAAAAAACAATTCAATAAAACAAAAAACTAGATGGAAATATCTTTGAAGAACATAGAAGCAAAAATCCTACAAAAGCATTACCAAACTAAATTCAGTACAGTAAAAATATGATTCATTATGATCAAGTAGGATTCATCACAGGGGGTACAAGGATGGCTAACATATGCAAATCAATCAATGTAATACATCATATGAACAGAATAAAGGACAAAAATCATATGATAATTTCAGTTGATACTGAAATGCATTCAGTACAATTCAACATCCATTCACATTAAAAACTCCCCCAAAACAGGGTATAGGAGGAACTTCCCTCACACACAATAGAAGCCATATACTGTATAGCTGACCCACAACAAGCATCATAATGAATGGGGAAAAAACTGAAAGCCCTTCCTCTGAGACAGAAGTTCTCAACTTGTGGGTTAGGACCCCTTTTAACTGTATTAAAGGTTCATGGCATTAGGAAGGCTGAGAACCACTGCTTTGGAAAAAAAGAAAGATGCCCACTTTCACCACTGTCATTCAACATAGTACTGGAAGTTCTATAAAGAGAAAGAAATACCTGCTTTTTTTCTGATTTCTATTTGCCTGAGTTATAGATGACCATCCCTTCACCCTGAGTCTGTTTATCTTTTAAGGAAAGGTGAGATCCTTGAATCCAGCAGATACCTGGCCTGAGTTTTTCTATCTAGTCAGCCAACCTGTGCCTCTTTAGAGGGCAATTTAAGCCATTCACATTAATTGAGAGTATTGATATGCCAGATAGTATTTTGGGTATTGAGTTTTGTGAAAGTCCAGTGGACATTTTTAATCCTTTTGCCACTGTAGAAGTTGGAATTTGATCAAAAGTTTCTGAGTGAGTTTACTTTGCTGGTGAAGGATTGTGCTGTTCATTGTAGAGGATAGGTCTGAGAATATCCTGAAGAACCAGTTTAGTTATGGCAAATTTCTTCAACATGTGCATGTCATTAAAGTATTTAACAGTTTAGCTGGATACAGGATCCTGGGTTGAAAGTTGTTTTGTTTAAGGAGATTAAAGGTCAATGACCACTCTCTTCTAGCTTGAAGGGTTTCAGTAGAGAGATCTGCAGTCATTCTAATGTTCTTCCCCTTGCAGGTTATGGTTTTCTTACATCGGGCGGCTTGTAGAATTTTCTCCTTCAAATTAACTTTGGTGAAGCTAATTATAAGGTGTCTATGAGAATTTTTATTTGGATTGAGTTGTGCCAGTCAGGAATGGAAAAAAAAATCCAATGTACTCAATAATCACTCATACTTGCATATGAAAAATGAAACACAACTATAGTCTAGGATGAAGGAGGGAAGGGGAGAGAGAGGGAAAGGGAGGGGGATGGGTCCATAGAGGGAGGGTTAGTAGGGGGACCACACCTAAGGAGCATATTGCAAGTAAAAGTTGGATCAATTAGGTGTAGAACACAAATGTCCTAATGCTGTAATTGGGTAAATGAGGTGAAGGCTATGTTGACCAGTAGGATGTAAGCACTCCAATTTGGACAAATAATCAACACATTGAATCTCGTAATTGCATAAATGTATTCATGATCTATGTACAAATGACTTAATAAAAAAATTAATTAAAAAAAAGAGAGAGAGAAAGAAATACAAGGCACCCAAATTGAAAAGGAAGAAGTCAAATTATTCGTGTTTGCAGATATGATTTTATATCAAGAGAAACCTAAAGATTTCACCCCCCAAAACTATTAAAACTGATAAACAAATTCAGTAAAGTTGCAGGATGGAAAATCAGCACACAAAAATCAGTAGCATTGTTATACGCCAAATGAACAACCTGAAAAAGAAACCAAGAAAGTAATCCCATTTATAATAGCTACAAATTTAAAAAAAAAAAAAAAAACAATAAAAAGCCTATGAATTAAACTTAACCAAAGAGGCAAAAGATCCCTGTAAGGAAATCTATAAAACTTTAATGAAAGAAATTAAACAGGACATAAAAATATGGAAAGACAGTCCATGCTTATGAATTAGAAAAATCAATATTGTTAACATTTCTATGCTACCCAAAGCAAACTACATATTCAGTGCAATGCCCATCAAAATACTAATGACATTCTTTACACAAATAGAAAAAATAACCTTAAAATTTATATGGAACCACAAAAGACCCAGAATAGCCAAAGCCATAAGCAAAAAGAATAAAACCAGGGGAAATCACATTATCAGACTTCAAACTATACCACAGAGCTACAGTAACCAAAACATCATGATAAAAACAGATATATAAACCAATAGAATAGAATAGAGAACTAGAAATAAATCTCTAAATCTACAGTGAACCTCTCTTTGACAAAGGTGCCAAAAATATACATAGAGAAAGAACAGTCTATTCAATAAGTGGTGCTGGGAAAACTAGATAACCATATGCAGAGGAATGAAACTAGACCCAGATGTCTTGCCATATACAAAAATCAAATCAAATTGTATTAAAAAGTTAAATCTAAAACTTTAAATCTATTAAAAGAGAACATTGGGGAAATGCTATAGAACATTGGTCTGCACAAGGAATTCTTGAGTAATACTCCAAAAGCACAGACAATCAAAGGAAAATTAGATAAATTAGATAACGTCAAGCTAAAAAGCTTCCACACAACTAAGGAAATAATCAACAAAGTAAAGAGATAACTCATAGAATGAGAGGAAATATTAGCAAACTACCCATCTGACAAGGGATTAATAACTAGAATATATAAGAACTCCAACAACTAAATAGGAAAAGATTCAATAATCCAAAGAATCTAAATAGACATTTCCCAAAAGAAGACATACAGATGTCCAATATGTATATGAAAAAATGCTCAACATCATTAGTCATCAGAGATATGCAAACCAAAACCATAATGAGAATAATCTCACTCTTATTAAAATGGCTTTTATCAAAACAATAGGCAATAATGAATGCTGGTGAGGGGGAGGCCCTTATACACCATTAGTGGGAATATAAATTAGTGAAAACTCTGCGGAGAATGGTATGGAAGGTCCTCAAGAAACTAAAAATAGAACTACCATATGACCCAGCAATCCCACTGGTAGGTATGTATCAATAAGAAAGGAAATCATTATATCAAAAAGGTAACTGTACTCTCATGTTTATTGAAGTACTGTTTACAATAGCCAAGATTTGGAATCAACCTAAGTGTCCATCAACAAATGAATGGATAATGAAATTGTGGTACATATACATAATGGAATGTTATATAACCACAAAAAAGAATGATATCCTGCCATCTGCAACAACATGGATAGAATAGAGAACATTATGTTAAGTGAAATAAGCCAAGTACAGAAAGACATATTTCTCATATTCTCACTCATATGTGGGAGTTAAATATTAAAAATAGTTGATCTCATGAAGACAGCGAGTACAATGATGAAAGTAGAGGCTGGGAAGAGTAGGCAGTGAGGGGGGGATAAAGTGGGGATGGTTAATGGGTGTGAAAGTACAGTTAGATAGAATGAACAAATTTGATAGCACAACAAAGTAACTATAACCAACACTAAGTTAGGGTATACTTTAAAATAACTATAAAAGTGGAATTGGAGTGTTCCTAACACAAAGAAATGATACATGCCTTGGGTTATAGATACCTCAATTACTCTAACTTAATTCATTCACATTGTATGCCTGTATCAAGACATCACATGTATCCTATAAACATATACGCCTTTTATGTAGCTGTAATAATTAAAAATAAAAAATTAAATTATAATATGTAATCTGTCCAAATAAATAAATAAAATAACTCAGTGTGCTGGGAGTGGTTCTCTAGATAATGTATTCTGAGCTGAAGGCCTGAAGCAAGGGAGTCTGGGCTTCAGGAGGCAAAGCATGTGAAGAGTCGCACCGCTACCCATCTGTCTACTAGTGTGCAAGCAAAAAGGTTATGTAGTCAGAGCTGCAACCTCTTTTTAGGAAAGAAACAAGATCATCTACCAAAACTTAAGACCAAAAAAACCAAACCAAAGAAACAAAATGTCACGGAAATTCATTCTTGAGTACGATAGTAATTGGCATGCCAAATGGTTAGCTGCAGTGAGGACAGGTTTTATTCAAGTCCTCCCAGACACAGGCAAAGATGTCCTTCACAGAACTGCAGTCTTTCACCTCTAAACTGAGGTGAAAATACACATAATGAAGAAAATTCTTTAGTGACAAAACCTGCTTTAAACTAACTTAGGGGAAAATAAATGTACCATAAAATATAAAACATGGCTCAAATATAGCTGGATGCAGGGTTCACCCCACCAGGAAATTTTTTTATCTTTTTATTTCATATATATTCATCTCAGTATGTTAATCTCTTCTCTCCTACTCAAAACAAATTGGATATATCAAGCAGCTCCAAATTTATATCCATCTAGTCACAGCACTCCAAAGGCAAGTGGACATACTCTCCACATTAATTTCAACACCAAAGTGCCAACGAGAGTTTCTGTAGAGTCCACTAGAATCACACACAGTTTCTTAACCAGCCGCTGAATAGGAAGTCCAGGGTGGAAATAATTCCTTTTGAGAAAAGATTGAAAAATAATAAAATAAATTCTAGACTTTCTTTACTGGAAACATTCAATGAGAGGCACATGCAGTCAAGTTCACGAACCCATCCTACAAAAGGTGCTACACAACTCACTGCTGAACATCACTAATGTCACCTTTGAATACTCCTCTTGGGAAGCCGCGCACTCATGCCAGCACCTAGTTCACCTTCCAAAGAAATTTCAGAACTCTTTCCCCGGAATGGCCAACAGCTGTCGCCATACAAGGTCTGACAATTAACTTCACAAACTCATCCTAGAAAAAGTGCTACATACCTCATTGCTAAGTATCACTAAGATCATCTTCAAAGTGAAGGGAAACTACACACCCATGCTAGCATCTTGTCCATTCTTCAGAACAATTTTTCTAGGCTGGATTCTGGTTAGGGATGCAATCCTTCCTGTGAAACACATAAACCTTTAAAGAGTTTTCTAGCCCTCTGATTTGAGATAATTATATTTGTTCTCTGCAAAGGAACAAAACCATTTCCCCTCTTAACTTTTGAACATACTGATATTTTTTTCTGTGCAATTTAGCTAATTGTTGTGATAAATATGTCACAAAAGATATCATAAAATAATCACATTTTCTTGTTGTTGTTTTTTTTTCCTCATACTTAAGGCTTCCTGATGATGGTAAAATGTTACTTGGAGATCTTCCTTAGTCCTTACTTTCCAAATCACACGGCAGTACATGAAACACCTCTTAAATTTAAAGTCATTAGAAATTATAAAATTGTCCTTACTCTAAATACAGATACCTGGAGTGACAGCAGAGTGCAGTTCACATTTTAAATTCTGCTTTTCTTACTTAATTAAGGAATGTCTAGGGATTCAAGCCCTCTAGTTTTCCTGAGGTATACCCATGAGAATAAATATCCATTCAACCCTCAACCTCAAATAAAAATATTGTAAGACAGTCATTAAAACAACAAGTATGAAGAAATGTTTTAAACAAAATAATATACTTAGAAAAGTATAAAAAGGGGAGGTTAAAAAATTCTGGAAGTTTGCTCAATCTTAAAATCTTCTACCACTCTCTTACCCAGAACAGTGGTTTAGTGCATATTATGTCCCATTAAGTACAAGCTAGAGATTAAAATAAAAATTGGAAATATTTTTGCCTCAACTTTCTTCCTAAAGTAATTTTCTGACCCCATTCCCAGGACGAAAATACAGGAATAAAACAGTGATTTCTCTAAGCCAAGGAAACAGAGATTTAAATTTAGGTTGGCACAGGCAGCTAGAATTGGCAATTTGGAATTTGCAAGAAAAAAGTTCTATAAATTTGTATAAGAATCCTCCTTACTTTTTGGCCTACCAAACTGCACATGCGTAGGATGAAATTCCACAAACCCTGCCAAAGAACAATGATGGATTTTTAAAAACAAGAACAAGAGCTCCCACTGAGTTGGAAGACATTCCAGCGATGATGAGCCAAAGTGAAGAGGTCATACTGAACACCTGAAACATTTAGCTTAGAAACAGGACTAAACCAGGACTGGAATCCCACAGACTAAGGCTATTCTAGACACACCAAAGTTTAAGAACAAGTCTCAAAACTATCCAGCTCAGGCAGTGCTTGATGGCTCATGCCTGTAATCCTAGCACTCACTCTGGGAGGCTGGGTGGGTGGATTGCTTGAGCTCAGCAGTCAAAACCAGCCTATACAAAAGTGAGATCCCCATCTCTACTAAAAGTAGGAAAATTAGCCAGGCCTTGCAGGTGCCTGTGGTCCTAGCTACTCAGGAGTGTGAGGCACGGGGATCACTTGAGCTCAGGAGTCTAAGATTACTGTGAACTATGACCCCAAGGCACTCTAGTCTAGGGCAACAGAGTGAGGCTCTCTCTTAAAAATAAACAAACAAATAAATAAATAAATCTATCAAGCTCATTCACTAGTAGTTAACTATCAGAACAAGTATCAGTTTTTAAAGGAAGATAACAAAATCTAGACACTTGATAGCATGGTATTTATAACATCCAGCATCCAGTAAAAATTAAAAGATATGAGAAGCAGTTGAAAACTATTACTGATAACTAACAGAAATTTCAGTCAATAACACCAGGCCCCCAAATGACCAATGATGGAAATAGTAGACAAAAACTTTAAGGCAAGGTATATGCAAAGATTCAGAGAAAAATCTGAGTATAGTGAGAAGAATAAAACAAATTGATATTACAATACTTAAAATTTAAAATGAACTAGATGAGACGTTGAAGAGGAAATGATAAGAATACTTGAGAAAAAACAATATATACTAACAACATGTTTTCAAAGAAACAAACAAAGAAAAAACAGAAAAAATGGACAGAGCTTCACTGTCTTTCCGGACAATATCAAGACACCTAACAGAGAGGTAATTAAAGTACCAGAACAGAAATAAGAAATTGGAGCAGAAATATTTGAAGCAATAATAAAGGAATATTTCCCAAATTTGATTTAAAAAGTATGGATCCAAGAAGCTCAACAAGATACAAGCAAGATAAACACAGGAACTGCCAGAGCACATTTAATGAGACTGCTGACGATAAATGATGAAGAAGAAAGTCTTAACATCATCCAAGAAACTGTGGCTTTCCCCTTGGGTGCCAAATGTCATTGGGCACCAAATGTTGGGGTCCCGCCCTGGGAGCAGGGTCTGCTAAGACCTGCAGCAACGACTGAAGAAATATAGAGTTAGAAATGACAGTAAAGAAGGAGACATGTGACATAGAATAGAATTAAAAGTGGGAGCTCAGGGGTCCATTGCCCATTTGTGGGATTCCAGCAATGGCCCAGAATGTTTGCTCCACTCTGCTTTTATTGAACTTTATTTGCCCAGAGGGTAAGATAAGGGAGTGAAGACATCAGCAGTTTCTCTGATTGAGCATACCAGCTCCTATTGTTATTATTATTAATCTTGAGGATAGCCTTGACAAATCTGAAATCTGACCCTAATGTTGGGAGAGCCTCCTGCTTGAGATCACACACACAGATTTCTAGGGAGGTCATAAACTCTGCTAATTCCCTGTGGAGCAAAACACCACCAGCGTTAATCTCCTCTGAAGAATCAGTGGTAGGGAAGAATTTTCCTCCCATCACCACCACAGAGGATATTCCTCTGTGATAAGGGATATAAGCTCTTCTGCCCATATCTCAGAGCTCAAGCCACTTCCTTGATCTCTGCCCCAGGCAAATGCAAATCTCCAATCTGCTTTGCCTGTTTACTAGGCAGGAGATGACTCAGTTAATGTATCTTTCTAGGTCTTGTCATGGCTTCTGCTATGACCATTTTTCCTCAGAGTGCTCACAGACCCAGCAGGGGTGTTTGTAAGCTGTATCCCCAACAGGCTAGAATTTCGGAAAAGGCAGGAAGCTTGCTAGCAATGGCTAGCTTAAATGTAAACTAGCTGACTTTTCTTTATTCCAAAGTACTCAGCTTACTTTTTAATTTTCTTCTTTTTCTGGGGGTGTTTTCCTTTGCCAAGAATGGGATCTTCATTCCCCATTCTCCCTGCAGGACACAAGACATATTTTTAGAAAAACAGAGTAAGAATTACAGGGAATATTATTTCAGAATTAATGCAAGCCATACAATGAAATTGTGCTTTTAAAATTATTATGAAGAAAAACTATAAACCTGAATTTTATATCTAGTGAAAATATCCTTCCAAAATAAAAGTGAAACAATATCTTTTTTAAAAAAATTAAAGCAGCTCAGTACCTGTAGCTCAAGTGGCTAAGGCACCAGCCACATACACCAGAGCTGTCATGTTCAAATCCAGCCCACTCCTGCCAAACAACAATGACAACTACAATCAAAAAATAGCTGGGCATTGTGGTGGGTACTTGTAGTCCCAGCTACTTGGGAGGCTGAGGCAATAGAATCTCTTAAGCCCAGGAGTTGGAGGTTGCTGTGAGCTGTGATGCCACAGCACTCTACCCAGGGCGATAGCTTGAGGCTCTGTCTCAAATAAATACATAAATAAATAAATAAAAATTAAAAAATAAAAGCTGAAAGAGTCCATTGCCAGCAGATCTGCATTAAAGGTAGATTAAAGGAAATTCTTCCTGAAGAAAACTACCAGATAGAATCCATAAACTACAAAGAAAAAACAATGTTATGAAACATGAGATTTATAAACTATGTAGAGTATAATATGCAATTTAATAGAATAGTGCAAGGAATTAGAGAGGAAAAATGAAAATATATTACTGTATGGTTCCTTTATAAGAAGGATTATTCAATGGTAGACTATGATTATATTCACAATAATATAAAAACCTCTAGAGAAAACATTAAAAAATAAAACAAAGAATTTAAGCTAAAAGAGGAGATAATACAGACTGTTAAATGTATTCAATTAATCCAAAAAAGGCCATAAATAATGAAAATCCAGAAAATCAGTAAGACAGATTTTTTTAAAAATACAGGGTAGACCAAAACACAACCATCTCAAAACTCATATAAATAAGAATAAACAAATCATTCCAGTCAAAAAGTAAAGATTTTTATAGGGTGAGTTAAGAAAGTAAAACATAACTATAATCTGCATACAAGAAAAACACTTCAAATATAAACATAACAAGAGCTTAAAAATAAACAGGAGGGGAGAGAAGAAGAACCGGTGAAGAAGAAAAAGAAAAAAAGAAAATGTGATGCAAATATACTAACCAAAGTAAATCTGTGGCTGCTATACTAACACCACATGATGTGGACTCCGTGGTTAGTGATCTCACTGGAAACAAGGACTACATTTTATACTGATCAGGAGTCCATTTATCAAAGTACACAAGCATCTTCAGTGAGTCTGCACCAGAAAACAGTGCTTCAACATACGTGAAGCAAACAGACGGAATTAGAAGAAAAATAGATAAATTTTTGCTGGAAGTCTCAATAATTCTTTTTTTTATTATAATTGATGGAACCAAAGACAAATGTCAAAAAAAGATAAGATTTCAAAAAAGGAACCACTATGATCCAACCAACTTCACTGACATTTCCAGAATAATAACTACAAAATGAAATTATTTCCCAATGCATTTGGAACACTTAACCAACTTACATACTGGCTCATAATCATGTCTCAATAAATTTAACAGGATGAAATTTTATAGTGTGTTCTCATATCCAACAGAATTTAACCAGAAATCAATTTTTAAAATATGAAATATACTAATGTTGCAGGATATAAATTTAATATATGAAAGTCAATGACTTCCCTACATACCAGTAATGACCAAGTGGATCTAAAGTTAAAAACACAATACCATTTACATACACGATAATAACAAAGACAATATTTAGGCATAAATCCAAGGAAATATGCATATGAGCTAAACAGAGAAAACTATAGAACTATGATGAGAACAATTAAAGTTATAAATCAGTAGAAATGCTCATTATCAACTTGCCATTTCTTCCCAGTTGGTCACATAGATTCACTACTATCCAAATTAAAACCCTAGTAAGGCTGGCATCACAGTAAGTCTATAATCCCAGCACTTTGATGGCTGAGGTAGGAGGATCACTTGAGCTCAGGAGTTCCAGACCAGCCTGAGCAACAGAAAAAGACCCATCTTTATTAAAAAATAGAAAAATTTAGCCAGGCACAGTGGCATGCACCTGTAATCCCAGCTGCTCTGGAGGCTGAGGCAGAGGATCCCTTAAGCTCAGCAGTTTGAGTTTGCTCTGAGTTATGAGGACACTACTGCACTCAACCTGGGGTAGGGGCCAGAGCAAGACTCTGTCTAAATAAATAAATAAATAAATAAGATCCAGCAAACTACTTTGTGGAAAGCAACAATCTGATGCTAAAGTTTATATGGAAAGGCAAAAGATCCAGAGTAGCCAGCACAGTGAAGAAGCAGGAAGGAAGGAGGAGAAAGAGAAGGAAGAAGGGGGCTGGAGAACAGATATTTGAGTTCAAAACCTACTATAAAGCTACAGTAATCAAGAGAATAGACACATACATCAAAGGAACTCACAGATATTTCTGAACTACGATCACACCACTGTATTGGGTGACAGACACTGTTTATAAATGAAAAATAAATTGTTCACTGAGTAACATTGTTAAGATAGTTAAAAGGAAAGAACACGCTGGGAGAAAATATTTGCAAAATAGATCTAATAAAGGACCTGTATGCAAAATATACAAAGAAATTTTAAAACCCAAGGGTGAGAAAAGAAACAACCCAATTTAAAAATGGGGGAAAGATCTGAGCAGAACCTCCCCAAATGAGATATACAGACAAGCAGTTGTGAAGAAGCTCAAAATCACATATCATTAGGGAATAGCACAGTAAAGCAACAACAAGATACCACTGTATCCCTATGAGAATGGCTAACACAAAAAACTGCTAATACCAAGTGCTGGTGAGGATGTCGGGCAGTGAGAACTCCCACCCACTGCTGGTGTGAATGCAAAATGGCACAGCCGCACTGGAAGACGGTTTGGCAGCTTTTCCTCAAAGCTGAGCATGCTCACCTAATGTCCTCCAGCAATCACGCTCCCAGATATCTACCCACCTAACTTGAAAACGTGTCCATACAGAAATCTTCCCATGAATGTTAATATCAGCCTTATTCATGTTTGCTTAAAACAGGAAACAACCAAGATGTCCTTCAGAAGATGAATAGCAAAGCATGCTGTGGCCCCTCCATACAGGACTGTCATTCAGCAATAAAAAGAACTGTGCTATCGGGCAGCGCCTGTGGCTCAAAAGAGTGGGGCGCCAGCCTCATAAGCCATAGGTGGCGGTTTCAAACCCAGCCCCAGCCAAAAATCGCAGAAAGAAGAAAAATTGTGCTATCGAGCTATGAAAAGACATTGCTACATGAAAGAACCCAGATTTATAAGGCTACATCCATGCTTCTAACATTCAAAACAGCAATGTGACAGATGTGTGGTGGCTGGGGAGGATGACAGGGTGACCAGGGGAGGCACAAAGGGCTTTTAGGGCAGTGGTAACAGTGGGTAAGTGACATTATACATTTGTTAAAGCTCACAAAGCTATACAACATAGAGTGAGACCTAACTTAAAATATGTATTTTAGTTAGTAATGGTCTATCAATATCAGTTCATCAACTGAAACAAATTACCACTTAACGCAACATGTTAATAACAGGGGGTGACCACAAGTAGGAGGGAGAGGTGGGGAGGGGAAATGTTGTATTGTATGATCTGTTCAATTTTCTGTAAACCCAAAATTGTTCTAAAAAATAGCATATGAATAGCCTATCAATTTTTTTAAACCTGCTTCCAAAATCAAATAAACAGGGAAATAAGGAAAATTAGAAAGTGTTCTGGAAAGGAAGGAAGGAAGGGAGAGAGAGTGGGAGGGGGAGAGGCAGGAGCGGAAACAGAAGGAAAAGGAATCCACACAAGTGCCTTCTTTCTAGATCTTACCTTCAAAAAACAGGTACATTCCAAGGTATGAAACTCGGGTGAGCAAGAGGGAAGCGGCTGGAAATGAAAGATTCTCTCTCTCTCTCTCTCTCTCTCTCTATCTATCTATCTATCTCTCTCTCACAAACACACACACACACACACACATTAAATACAACTATTCATTGATTTTTTTTCTTTCGATTTCTGGTTGTGTAAAAAACACGTGGGAACCACACAGTAGAGCATCTTTAAGACTCCTTCCCTCCCCTACATACTTACTGAAAGCCTACTTGGTTTAAGACACAAAGTTAAATGAAATCAAACATGATTATTTGTCCTGTGAAGTATTGCTTTATGTTCTAAGGCATTACAGGCTGGCTGAAAAAAGAACAACTCTTCCTACAGGACCCTATACACCAGCTGTCATTAACCCAATCTTATACCTGAGGTAGCTGAAGGTCAGACAGTGAAGAAATTGACGTTCGTGGAACTGGAAAGGAGAAGGGTTTGAGTTTCAGCCTGTCCTACCCCAGAGCTCACACTATTCCCACTCCGCCATGCTGCTTAATGAAGAAAGAGCTTAACTTCATCCTGATTATATTTTATACCTCACTAGTGAAGTAACTGATTTATATTTTATCAGGACTAACTGTGCTGTATTATATCCACTGCTTGCCTGCTTCTGTTTGTGAATGACTGATTTTGGATCCCCAGATTTTGTTACAAAGCTTTCAAAATTTGCTAAGCTGTCTAAATTGCAAAAGTCCTTAACACTCTTTTTTCTTCAATTGATGAAGTGGAAATAAACTTAACTTTATTCTTAATAGAAGTAAGTGTCCTTGACTTTACCCAGTAATTTGGTGAGTGGATGCCTCTCCAAACATTTTTATAGAGGCTGTTAGGGGTTTGGATATAAACAAGGCTGGATTTAATGAAAAAGTAAGCATATTTGGGTCATAAAGATCAAGTCCTAACCCGATCTCCACAATGAAAAGGGAACTTCCAACTTAATTTCTTATGTCAGCTACTAAGGTAGAGAGATAATTTCCCCCTGCCACCCCCCAAAAAACATTCTTTTCTTTTTGAAACAGAGTCTCACTTTGTCACCTTCCACAGAGTGCTGTGGCGTCATAGCTCACATCAACCTCAAACTCTCAGATTTAAGCAATTCCCTTGCCTTAGTCTCCCAAATAGCTGGGACAACAGATACCCACTACAACACCCCACTACTTTAAGGATGGGGTCTCATTCTGGTTCAGGCTGGTATCGAACTCCTAAGCTCAAGCCTTACACATGCCTTGGCCTCCAAAGTACTGGGATTACAGAGAAGAGCCGCTGCACCTGGCCAAAAAAAGACATTCTTTCTTGCTAATAATTCTGGTGGTAAGTGTTCCATTGTACATGATGTCAACAGGTCCCCTCCAAGAGCAGGATAACAGGTACAATGTATCAAGTTCATATTCCTGATTTAGAATTCCAGCATCCTGGCAATGTGGTCTAACTCTACATTTTCTTACCTCCCTTTGTGTCACCAATCCCTTCTCCTACCCACCCATGTTTTAGTCGTAATAAAAAACAAACCTCTCAGGTGGTGCCTGAGGCTCAGTCAGTAGGGCGCTGGCCCCATATACCAAGGGTAGTGGGTTCAAACCTAGCCCCAGCCGAACTGCAACAAAAACAAGCCTCTGTCCAAATATTCCTCTAAGCCTCCAAATCTTCTTCAGGCTGTCCCCTGTAATAGATGTGTCCATCTCCACTTTTGGGCAGCTTGTCACAATTCAGACTACCTTCTCTTCTACAAAATCCCACCCCCATGGGCAGTGGTTTGTCCTTCCATACTGATTTCAGAGAAAGTTACTCTTCTGGATGCTTCCTCATCAGCTGTCCTCCTCAATGGGGCTCGGGGCAGGTGGAAGGGCCCTGGATGGAGGCCCCACTGGAGGATGTAGTTCCTGGTGCTGAGTGCAATAACGCCACAAGAAAGGCACTGAATAAATATGAAATCCACGAACTAATGTGCAGGAACAGGATATCAGACCAAGAAACAAATCTCGAACAGGACAAGCACGAGACCGCCCTTCACTGTCAGGTTCCCATCAAGGTCATTGCTTTGTAGGTCATGTGTTCTGTATTCTAATCTACCTTAAACCACTGGTGTGATTCTTAATTTGAGTTTCCTAATTTAAAGTGACACCCTCAAAGTATTGTTCATTATTTTTTAAATCCTTTTTAATCATTTTTAAAACCCATCAGAAGCTGGAAATTGAAATGTTATGACCAGACCGCCCTGATTTTTCTGCACTACATTTGCACAATGGATGGTCTGCTCAGATGTGCACTGTAAGCGTGCGGATCATTCTCCTCAAGCGGTATTTTCACAGCATTTTAAACCAATAACACAGATCAGAGAATATGCCCAGAAAGAAAAGCTTGGAAATATCTCAAAAACATGCCTACATCTTTATTAAGTTGGACAGAATTGAAACACATTCTTCTTAGTGAAATATCACAAGAATGGAGAAGCAAGTATCCAATGTACTCAATACTAATATGAAGCCAGTAAACGATTTTATACATACCCACACAAGAGAAAAACTCAAATCAATTCAAGGTATAGTGGGGGAAGCAGGGGCAGTGCAAGGGAAGGAGCAGGGATGGGTGTTCTGCCACTTAATGGGCACAGTGTTAGGGTGTATGGCACACCTTTTGATCGATAGATGGATAGATAAATAGATAGACATATATACATAAAACATTGTCTAGAGTTCAGGGTTGGGTGGTTTCCAAGACTTAAAGCCTATATGGGACCAATATGCTAGTCTATATGTGGCTGTGTGATTAATAAATCAAATTTGCCACTAAAGAAAAAAAACATACCTATGCCAAATACATTTCTCTAAATAAAGTCTCTCCTGGTCTGTTCTCAACTGCACAAACAGGGCAGATGAGGAGGAAGACAGCAAGCCTTCCCCAGCCCCTTCTCTGATCCTCTGACATAAGCAGATCTCCACCGGAGTGGAGCAGAGAAATGTTCCCCCAATTTTCTCAGGCTGCTCTGTCTCTGCCTTGCTGCCCCAGCCACCACTTGAGCTTGGGGCCTTCTGCAAAGCACAGCTCTGTACTCCTCTCTGACAGTTCCAGTTCCCTCCTGGTCAGCAGGTCCCCAAGCAGGCAAATGGAAGCCATTACTATAGTCTCAGTAAAGGGGGAACGGAGGAAGGAAACCATTCACCCGATGAGCATATGCACAGCAGGACAGAAGAGCCACAGTCCTCATGACCCAGGTCAGTGTTCTTTATCTTTTCACCCTGGTAGATGAGCACCCCAGTGCTGTAAATTCCCCACATCCTAAATGCCCCAGCTGCCCCTATAGTAACTTAAGGACCCCACAATACAGGATCCAGTGGGGGAACTGTTGTGGCTCCCAAGCATCTCTCTGACAACTCCATCTCCACATGAAGTCTCAGGAATGTTGGAATGATCTGGGGTCCCCTCCATGAGTGCTCTTGCCCACAGTGTCTGCCTAGCCCAGCTCCCACCGGCACTGGTCTGAATTTCCCCTGTGTGTGTCTCTTCACCTGCTGACAGCCCTGGCTTGCCAGGGAAGAGGATGCTCAGGAGTCCAGATGTCACAGGCCAGAGTGGCAGCTCCATCCCCACAGCACTTCTCAAATGAAACAGCAATTTAAATACAATGATACAAACTTACAAAGGAATTGGGCATCTCTTTTAGCATTGCTTTCAAATTATTTTGTAGGAGTAATTCATCATGAGCCAAGACGTTTTATTCAATACTACAAATGCAATTTCCAAAAACCTACATTTCTCTCTTGGAAAATCTTAAGTGACCTACATTTCTCTCTTTGGGAAAATCTTAAAGTGACCTAAGAAAAACAAAACTGATTTGTAAATGACATGGAAGCAAACCTTAGATTTGAAGTAAGCAGATACCTCCCTAGTCCCACCTCTGACACTAGAACCTCATGGGACCCTGGGCCAGTGCCGTAAGTTTTCTGTGCAAAGATCCTCTGCTATAAAATGGAGGAGTTGGAGGGGATGATCTAAAGGGCTCTCAGCTCTGAAATCATATCTATTTTGTTTCTGTTACAATTCCTTTTTCCACTCTCCCCACACACCTCTTTCAGTTTGTCCTAATTATGGCACAGATCCTAACATAAGTTGGATTGTAAATGACAGTGTGGACATCTCTGGTAGATGCCGGGCAGGATGCCACCTCCAGTGCAACCAGAAGAACTGCCCCTTTAGGTTTCAACAGCCCCCAAAGACACCAGTAACACAAGGACCTGAGCCACAGAGGAGGCAGGGAGGTGAGGCCTGGAGGCCAAGAGACCATCCATGATACCCACTTGGGACTCCCAGAACTACAGAAGGAATTTTCGGAAGGGTGGAATTCCTACACATGGTTCCAGGGCTTATTAGTCATCTACTGCTGCATAACAAACCATTCCAAAGCTAACGGCTTAAAATAACTATTTGATTCACAGTTTGTGCTGGGCACAGCTGGGTACTTCTTCTGCTGGCTTCATTAGGGTGCCACCATGCATCTGTGTTGGGATAAGTGACTCGGCTCAGGCCATCAGCTGGGCCATGTCCCCTTTCATCACCCTGCAAGCCAGTCCAGCCATCTTCACAAAGAAGCAGCAGCACCCGTCTTCAGAGCAGCAAAAGACAAGCCTCCTGTGGGAGCACTTTTTAGCACCCTGTATGTGCTAATGCTCTCCTAGGTGTAAATCAAAGTCACATGGCCAACCCAGACTCAAGGGGTCAGGACAGGGGCTCTGCTCTTGATACGTGGATTTATAATGTCCTATGCAAGCCTATGAACGGGAGGATAGGAAAAATTTGCATACCATTTTACAATCTACCCTACAGAGACACACGTATTTGTTTCTACCAGTGTGACCTCATTTTTATTCCCAGGTTCAAATTCCCAAGTAAATAGGTGAAATTAGTCTTGCACTTCATACGGCACGGTAATTTAATTGTAAAGTTTTAGGGAGCAAACTATTAGCCTCACTCTGTCCAAAGTTACATATGGAAATGCAAATTTAGGGAATTCCTCCGAGATAGTTTGCTACTGAATCTTTTATGTTGCTCTTGCCCTTCTGAAACCCAACCTTCCATGCTGCTCCTTCTGCCTTCAGGCAAGTCACTTGATGACACCTTTAAGAAATTCATGATTAATCAGTCACTTGGAATTTTCTAATCTCTGAAACATACACCTAATTCCTCTAACATTCTGTGTTTGGCAATTTAACCTAGCATTATGCCAGATTCATTCATCCGTCACTCATTCAACACATATCTCTTATAACAACACATATCTCTTATAAACTAACTGGGTATTGGGCCTGGTGCTGAGGCGTGTGGGTGTCACAAGGATGGAAAGGAAGAAGGGAGGGAATGCAGCTGTCTTCTCATATCTTGTAGTTCAATGAGAAATATACCACTAACTTTTGAGAGAAATGCAGTTCAAGAATGTCAATTCATTTTCAAAACCAAAGTGAATTTCGCTTTCCCCCTTGTATCATTTGTAATCTTCATAGAGCCCGACTCGTCTGTAAGTTTAAAAGTGACTGACTTTCTTCTTTGCATTGTTCACTTGTCACCAAGTTATTTTTAATTCCGACAGTGTCTTCAAGCTATTTCTAAGGATATTAATCTCTCTGGACAGTTGGAAAAAATTCCAAGTCAATTTCCTTTGACAGAGAACCAGTCTCTCGTTTAGATAAAACTTCAAAGGAAACTGGTTCCACCACGTGGGCTTGGAGCAGTGTGGCAGGGCCGAACATGGGCTGGCCTCATTGTCCCTGATGCTTTTCTTTAAAAATCCACAAAGGCTGATCCTCAACAAATCTGAGACATCCAAGGTCCACTATCGGTGCTGATCCATCCAGCCTTTCAAGGGTTTTTCTTGGTATTTTTCTCTCTATTTCAACAAAATAAATAATGGGGAGTTTGCTGTTATTTTTGTGGACTTTTATTAAGAGCTCATGGAATTTGCCTCCATGTGAAAGGTGTCATTATAACAGGCTACCTTAGAGATCTTCCCCCATCCCCTTCACACACACACACACCTTTAGAATTCATAAAAGGTTAGCTGGATTGATGAAATTTTTGACAGCATGGGAAAAGAGATACTTTGGTGGAGCTCACCTGCTCTCATGGCAGATCCCATCAATGTCAATGCCAAGGGTGGGAGAATTTTACCTAGTTTCATTAATCAGTTTAAAATTCCTTAGATCCCCAAAGAAAACAAAAGATAAGAAAATACTTTTCTCATGAGAAGATCATTTTCCTCAGAGAATAAAACTGGGGCAGTGAGTAGAGTCCCCAGTAAGTCCCAGGAAAAATCTGAAAGTTGTAGCTCTTATAGCTAGAATCCCATCTAAGAAATTTAAGCATCCAAACATTAAAATGAAGCCCTATATTATAGGATACAAAATGAAGGAACTATATTTTACCTATTTTTAATTATTTGCTCAGGCAAGTATTAGGTGCAATTTATTTTCCTTCACTTGAGATGGACAGACAGACAACACTGCTCTCTGTTACCCTGAATTGCTTTATTTGTATGTAGCAACTTACTTTAATAATTATTGAACATCTACAGTGGGGCAGGCACCATGCTGGGCAATAGGAACACAATGAAAAATGGAGCCTAGCTCTCTAAGGGTCTCAAGAACAAGTGTAAATTGAAAATGGTCTTACATGTAATGTTCCCCTAACATGGGTGTTTATTTTCTAGGGAAAAGACCATAAAGATGAGGAGCAGGAGAAGTAATAGGCAAAAACTTGAGATATTGGACCAATCGGGTCTTTGGGACTATAACTGATAAGGCTCTTTTGAATCCATACTGAACCAGGTTCTAAAAAGATATTACAACAATAAACTAGAATAGCAATCATACTAACAAGGAATGATCAATGAAGTCTTTGCTAATTGAAAAGTCAGGATAAAGTCCAGAAAACAGATTTGGAGGGAGAAGGTGAATACCTCAATAGGATAGGCATGTGAGAAGTTATTCAAAGGTTAAAAAAACTGAAAAGGAATTCTAGACAATATAATCAAGCCATTTAAGGCTATCCCATGGGTATGTCCGTGGGTCTGCAGCAGAGGGCACGCTGTGTCCCTCAGTCTAACTCTCTGGGGCACGACTGATGGAAATGCCCAGTGAGACCAGTATTGCCCAGGACTCGAAACAGGAGAGCAGTAACACCAGACAAGGGGGCAGAGAAGCTACTAAAAAGATCTTCAGTTTTATGTAGCATGGCATATCCAAGAGCCAATCTACATAAACCATAACAAAAGTTGCTTCCTGTCCATAAGCAACCAGAGAAAAATCACGGAGAGTGAACAATGATCATCACACTTTATGCATGAAGTGGCAGCCAAGGGACTAAAATCTGCAGTTAATATTAATCAAAATAGATGCTATTAGCAGATAATTTATTTTAACATTTATAAAGCATTTCCAAATTGAAAGCACTACTTTTAATTGCTTTACAATATTTATGTATTAATCTCCATAGCTATCTTATAAAGCAGATACTATTGCCTCCATATTACAGATGAAAAAACGAAGGCACAGAGCAATGCATTAATTCTCTGAGTTCACAAAGCCAGCTAGTGGCAAATTCTGTGTTGGAAACAGGCAGTTTGGCTCCAAAGCCCATGCTCTCCGTTACTATGCCATCCTACAACACACAGCATCTTAGTTCACTGTGTGATACATAGAATACCACACTGACCTGTAATCAACAGAAATGTACTGGGCTTGCAGTTCTTGGGGCTGGGAAGTCCAAGATTACAGAATCAGGATTTGGTAAGGGCCCTTAGGCACGTCTTCGAGGAGGAAGGGCAAGACAGGGTGAGCTCGAGAAAGCAGTAGGGGGCCGAACTCCTTTATAACCAACTTCACTCCTGCAATTGCATTAACCCACTCATGGGGGCCACGCCCTGAGGACCTCATCTCTTCTTTGTCCCACCTCTGTCCCACCTCCCAATGCTGTTGCGTCAGGAATTAAGTTTCAACATCTGAACTTGGGGGGACATAGTCAAAGCATACGGTCCCTGATGTGTGTGAACCTAAGAAGGAGAATCTGGCAGGTCCTCCTGTGGTTTCCACAGAAAACACACAATAAAAAGAAAAGGGCAGTAACTCCAGCGTCGCCACCGACCGAGAGCTGTACATACCTGGCACCCTGTGTACACCTACTCACTTTTTTTTCAGAGTGCAATATATCCACTCTGTACGTGTGAAGATACCAGGTGAAACACCAAGGAACTTTTTAAAACTGTATAGTGACTGAACTGCCATTTCAGTCCTTCGTACTTGCTGCCCTCTACTACGGAGGCTGCAAATACAAACAGTATTCCCTAGAATCCCCTGGATCTGTGGCACACACATGGGACCCAATTCTGCTCAAAGAAACATGTCTTCCCAAATTTCCCCGCCAGGATGAACAATGTGATCTGGCAGCTGAGAACAAGTTCAGATTTCCTGACAAGGGGAGGGTGGTGAAGAGGCAGCTGTCATGGGGCCGGCACAGTGCTGTCACTGCAGTCCCAGTGGTTTGGCGTCACTTTCCTGGCTGCGTGTTTCTTAGCTGCCAATGCTCCTGGATTATTACACCCAAGATTGATTCTCTGGACCTCCCAGAAATTCTAGGTGTTATCTAACATCCTTTAATAAAACGCCTTCCTGCTTAACTGACCTACGGTGGATTCCACTCTTTGCAACGACAGTAATTATCTTTGCTTACGTAATATGTATCATACAAACACATGTGTACGTGGCTAGCACAAATTTCACAAAACTCATTACGTTGTATGAAGCCAATGTTTAAAAAAAGTTGTCAATTTAAAGCATGCTATTTAGGACAGGTTGTTCACAAACATGTTGAAAATTATGAAGTAGTGAGTGAATAAATGAAACCTTTTAAAAGGGCATTAATTCCCCACACTCCTCAGTAAGAAAAAATATAATTTCCACAACTCTACATGTAACTACACTGAAGTTCAGAAAAAATTGGTAACTGCCCAACTTCACATGCTGGTAAGCGTGACCCCAGGTCTGCTTTTCAGTGTCACATATTTATAACATCACACTTCCCCTTA
Source organism: Perodicticus potto (assembly GCA_963574655.1). Taxonomy (NCBI): domain Eukaryota; kingdom Metazoa; phylum Chordata; class Mammalia; order Primates; family Lorisidae; genus Perodicticus; species Perodicticus potto. The sequence continues at coordinate 34,823 of CAUYRH010040641.1, forward strand.
ATTATAACTCAGAAGTAAAATTGATAAAATGCCACTAGGGCTCAAAACTCAGTCTCCGAGAGTTTCGTCAGCCCATGCCAATCACGAGGACGCTGGCAGCCACTGAGGACCCTGGCACAGTACATGTTTCTGGACCCGCAGAGACAAGAGCCAGCCCCTGGTTGGTGGGCAGCTCTCTGGGTTCGCTGGGGAGACCCTGCCTGGCGGCTACCTGGCCTCCGTAAGAAGGGATGCTCTCTCAGAGGAGATGCGTGGACTAGCTCTCAAAGGAATGATGGGTGTTAAAAGAATAGAGGGAAATAAAGATACACGCACAGGCAAAGGCATCGCCGCCTGGAGACATGTTAAGCAAAACTGCAGAGCTGAAACTTCAAAACCGTGCGAGTGGAGCAAAGACAGAGGCTGGAGGGCAGCTCACGGAGCCCAAGGAAGACCTCGGATCCACTCCTGAGGGGTCAGGATTGAGGCCAGGCGGGGTGGATTGGGAAGCCTGAAACAGAAGAGTGCGTGGCCAGCTTCTCATCTTAAAGGACAGTTGTGGTGACATATGCCCCAGAGATAGGGAACTGGAGAGACTGGCAGGGAAGACAGTTAGGAGATAACTGTTTAAATCTGGGGTGCAACAATGACAGCAAAAGGGAACGGAGAAAAAGGAGCAGATCTGTGTCCTGTTAAGGTAATGGCCCTAGACAGACTGCTTCTCTGCACAGTTCAGCAGTGACAAGGTGAAAACGAAAGGCACCTGGGTGCAATGCAAAACATTTATTTAAGCCACCTCCCCAGAATTTGCCCACAAATAAACACATGCATAAGAAAAATGGAACGTATTCATATATTAAACTTTCAGTAAATCTACAGATACTTATTCAGTGCAATTGTAATAAAATTTTGTATCCTTGTAATGCCCATAAACGGCTGAGACAGGCATCACCACCTGTACGCTCTTTGTCCCACCTCTGACCTTGACCTGAGGTTAACTGATGAGGAAATGAGATTGGCATCCATTGTCATAAGTAGGGGAGAACCAGGTGACAGGACCTGATACTCAGAGTGGCCCAGAGCCAAAAGGTATTTTGAGACCTCCAGAGGCAAGAATGGGGAATCCCAAGTGGTGAATCGGCCTTCCAGAATTATCTTTTCTAATTTGGAGATTTCACCCTATACCTGGAAAAATGATATTGCTAGTGATATTTTGGGCAGTGTGGAGGCCCACAACAATTTAATAGAAAAGAAAATTAAGGCTGTCTTTAGAACCTTACTAGTGAGGAAAAAAAAATAGTTATGTGTCTCAAATAGTTTAAAAGCCTCAGAATTCTACAGTTGAAGGTTTTTAGGCTTTCGCGATATTTAATGAAAAACTAGAGGAGACATTATTGACACAAGTGTTTTGGAGAGGGTAAACCACTAGTTTATCCATTACCATCAAAAGGTGAGAGGTAAAAGGATCCATGCCAATCTTTCCTGATGGAGCCTGGTAGTGGATGGAATCCCAGGGAAGCCAGACTGAGTCAGGCAAGGAAGAAAAGCAAATACGTATCAGGGGGTGCAACTGAGGGGAACACAGCTTCCCCACAGCCAAAGCTGGTTGTTCAGTCTACAAGGCCTTCTCCACTTAGACCATATAAACCCTTACATCTAAGAATAATCTGCAGATGGGAGAAGAACAGCCAACAATTTAAGCTCTGGCTCTTCCTCTTCTCTCTTTCTTTGGTCGAAGTCCATTCCATGATGCAGTAAGACCCCTGCACTCTGGATTATGTTCCCGGCCCCTCTGGGCAGGGCCTGGAAAGGCAGAGCCTCTGCAGTGCAGGTAGGCACGGGTGCAGAAGTGTCAGTGGGGCCCCTTTTCAGACACCCCAAAATGTATGTGAGCAGGAGTGACAACAGCCTGGGCTTTCTACCTACGGAAGGAATATGAGCCGTCACTCAGGCAGTTCTGGCTGTGAATTTGAGGCCCAGGTTACAGGGAGGACCATGCTGACCTGCACTAGTGGATAAACTGAGTCCAGCAGAACTGCAGACCATGTATATCCACATAATTTTTATATAGCCATAAATTTTCTCTTAAGCACATATTTTTTCTAAATCTTATGAGCTCAAAGTTGAGTTTCTGCTCAAATCTGTTTTCTAAACAGGGACAATTATTATGTAATATTCAGAAATTGATTTAATAGTCCTCTTCCAAGGACTATGGACCTATAACCTTGAGGCCAAGTACATCTGCTGTAGAAAAGTACATTTGTTGGAATAGTGTGGAAATTAGTTTTATCACTTAAACTGACAAACTACTTCAGTAACCAGAGGTTAAATGCTCTTAACCGATACCGTGATAATTAACCATCAACCACCTGGAAAAAGTTTTTGTTAGCAAAATAATTTTGTGACTCTATCCATTCAATTTTAAAACAATGTAACATATCATTCTTCTCCATACTAGTAAAAATAACCACACGTAATATGTATGATTAATGATCTGGCTGGGTAAAACTATGTAGATGAGAGGAAATGAGGAGATGACCATTAATATCATGTAAGTGAAGACTAATGATATGGGGAGATGCTCTCCAGTTAAACTGGAGCAAATAAAGCCCAAATCAAGTTTTAGGACGTATACAGTAGACCTGACCCCAGGGGACGAGTGGGTATGGATCCACACGCACAAAAGACAAAGCAAATCATCATGAACTTGTCGATGACTACGATCAATGCCTTACCTATTCCCATTCTTTCCGAATTTTCTACATTTATATCTCTATATTAGTATTAATTCCTAATCAGAATTTTATAGTTAAAATAAATCTAAAAATATCCTACATTGAGAGCCGTGATAGGTATTTAAAAGCAAAATATTTCATAATTTAAGCAGAAATTAAATTACTCGTATCCTGTTAGAGTAAAAATTCATAAGCAAAGAGATTTGATTAGCTTACAGGAATACCTCTCATGCCTCAGAGGGAAAACCAGGAGAGTTTGTTGAAAATACAGACTCATTTCATCAGTTCCAATTTAGTAAGTCTGGGGGAAGACCAGAAATCTGCATTTTATCAAGTTCCCGGGTGAGTTTAATGGAGGTGGTTGGGGCCATACTTTGACAAATTCTGGCCAAAAGAGAAATCTCAGAAACTCTCCCTGTGCCTTACGAGGCCCTGGGAAGCCCAGCTCTCTGGTGCCTGTGGCAGACCCTGCTGTAGACCAGGACACTCTTCTCTTGGTCCCAGTTCTCCTCACTTAGCAGATTTCCCATGAGTGGCTCCCCTGGGGTTTGGCCAAGGGGAGACAGTGCATTGTTCTGTTAATATCAGCAGCTGGGGTTGTCTGAATGTCCTCACTGTCAAATGATGAACTGCTGCTCAGTTTACACATATGTCACTCTCCCTGAGCTCAGTCACGGGAGTCCACTCACCGACACTTGGGTTCATTTCCAGATAGGCAGGTACAAAGTCCGACAATAAAGTTCATGAACCCATCCACGAAAAAGTGCTTTGTAGAGTGGACTGGGTGCTGGCATCAGTGCATAGCTTGCCAAGGGGAGTGCTTCCAAGGGGACTGTAGTGACACCCAGCAAGGAGGCATGCAGCACTTTTTCTAGGATGATCACGAACTTAATTGTCTGACTTCATGCATTCCCAAACTAAAGCCTCTTAACTGGGTTAGCGAGCCCCTTTCCCACAGCAGTGTGTGTGAATTGGTGCTGCCATCTGGGCATCCTTTTCCGTTTTCTGATAGAGCATCTTGATTTTACTTCAGGGAATTACTCTCAGCTTCCTCCTACAACTGAAAATGGTCACTTACTCCAGGACTATTCATTTAAACTCAATGCTAGGGTTTTGCTTAAAAAGAAAAAAAAAAAAACTATGCCAAGAGGTAAAGCGTAGAACTATTGATGGATGTCATGAAGGAAAACATGCTGAGAACAAGGCCATCGTGAATGAAAGAACCAAAATACACTGGTAAAATTAGAGATGGAGAAAGAGAAAGGAACAGAATTCTTCACAGCATCATTGCTTGAATCCACGGCCTTTGTGCAACCAAGTCCCTTTTTTGTTTGAGCCACTTGGAATTGGGTTTCTTTCCATTACCAAAGAAAAACATCTAAATAAAACAACACCTCTGTATCTCCACATGCCCCTCTAGACCTTCTAAAAGAGTGACATGTAGGTCCAAAGATCTGCTACTTGGTGAGGGTGACATTTAGAAAATCTATGCTCACAGGATGCAGGGACTTGCTGGTCATTAACTGCATCCAATACCTCCTTTACTTAAGAATAAGGCAAACCTACTAATTGTCACTAGAAAACAATTATACCACAGACTTAGGGCTTTGCTTTTCCAAAGACCATTCTCATGTTTCAACATGGGAAGGCAAAAAAAGTGTAGTGTGCTGCAAATCTTTCTATCTTACTCTACATCTTAATAGTCTTTCTACACTTACTATTTAGGAAAATGAAAAGAAGCCCTTCTCCCACTCAAGGTGCCCCAAGTAGAGAAGGACAATTTGTAACTGGATATCGTCATAATCAATCACCTTAGTTATTAAATAGGAGGGAAGATGGTCTGGCCCACAGGAAAAACAATGGAAAGATTGTATTCATAAACTCTAATTGCATAAACACATTCCTTTGGCCTACCCTTTCAAAGCTAGTTAGGCAATCTTTACTGCTTTTATATGTGGCACAACTACAAGGGGGAAAAATCTCATCAGTAGATAGCTTAGTAACCACTGCAAACAATATTTTTTCCAGAAAACTTAAGCACTGAACAAAGACTCTTCCAATATGTTAAATAGACTTTTGATTCTCCTGTTTTGCCGCCCCCCACAATCAGGGTGGGTCTGAGTTGCAAATATAATGATAGTCATATAAAGTCACTGACATTTAGGCACCACCCAGACGTATGAAATAGCTAAACACAGCACAATGTTTACACTCAAAATCATTTTCCCCACTGCAAAAATAGACCTGTCTAGGAGAAGAGTTAATGGCTCATCAAAGACGACAGATGATCAGGAGCTCACTGGCGTCTTGCTTCTCTCTCAAGGCTGTAAAGCGTGCACACTCCAGCCTCCACCAAAAAAGATGTGACTTTTCAAAATAGTACAAACAAACAAAAAGAATCAAATCCTTAGAGTTGAAGACCCAAGCAGAATTGCTATTATTACTTTTCCAAATCTCCAGGGAAAGTGTTTTGTTTGGTATAATTACTGAAAGGGGAAAAGCCAGTCAAGACTAATATTGCATTTATTTCTGAATTGATATTAAGCATATGGCTAAAAGCAGAATAAGAATCTGTCTTAACGGATCCTCTCTGCTTTAGAATGTAGTTTGCAAAAACAGCAGCAAAGTAAGGTCCACTTGAAGTGTTTGTTTGAGCAAAACCAACAATCAAGTTTATCTGGGACTGAGTATTGTCTTGGGTTACAAGACTTTCAATGCCAAAACCAGGGGGGTCTGGGTCAACCTGGGGCAGCTGGTCACCTTATCTCCCTCTGCTAGACTGGTCATGTTCTGGGGAGTTTTGTTTCTAAAATGCAGTTCCATTAACACCACTTGAGTTTCCTCAAAATCAACACTCTAGGCCAGTGCTGCTTGAGGTAAGTTCCACAGACCTGCAGCATCAGCCTCACCTTGGAGTACGTTAGAAATGGACATTTCAGGGTTTTGTCCTGGACACTGAGTCAGGATCTCTGCGGGTAGGACCCAGGCATCTGTGTTTCAAAAATCATAAATGTGAGATGGGTCTGGCTTTCCATGCTTTCATCTTCATCTGTCTGTTCCATCCCATATAACTCAAAGCCAGATTTCTGTTTTGCAGTGGAAGCATAAAAACATAGCAGAAGAGTCAATCAATGCTAATTGGCCGAGATGCCTTGACAAAGAGCAGCCAGCAACTTCGGACACACATGATAATCATCATCTTGGGGCTTGGTTTTTGTCAGTCATTTATTTGTCTGAGGGGCTATGGAAAAATGTTGTATATCCACACCAGCGGCTGGGGGGAGGGCCAAGCCCAGCTACGTGCAGTAGCTAAGGGCCTGTCTCTTCCAGGAAACATTAAACCTATCAATATCTGTCAGATACAATTTTTTCTCTGACCTGGAAGGAAAATAAACTCTCTCTTAAAGTCATACAGAAAACCAAGCCTTATCTTTGAGTGGAACTTCCTTATTTTTTAACATGAACTTACAATAAAAAATCCAGAAATCATGCTCTTTGAACGAGCTTGGGCTGAAGTTTCTCTAAGTACAATGAAGAGTTCTGCCAAGAAAATTATACTCTAAAATCTTACCTTCCTTAAAAGGAAAAAAGGGATTTTTTTCAAAGGATTCACCTGTTTATTTTCAAAGGCCGTTAATAACCACACATGAGTCTTATCGATACAAAAAAGAAGAAACTAATTTGAAACACTTTTTTGGTATAGTAACGCATGAAAGCACAACAAAGATATTTCTTAAAACACAGCCACTATAATTCACATGTTTCCCTAATTCAGACTGGGCTCCATGCATACAGAATACATTGTGTATTTGGGATTTCTCTGCCAGCCAATTAACATGTAACTGAAGCAAATTGAAATTAAAAGGCCCTTTTTAAAACTCACCCTTGATAAATTATGGCTCGTATTTCTTAGATATTTCAAACCGTATACTTAAAGTCAAAGAAAATGACCTGTTAGCCTATTTCCCACCTTATGAAAGACAATCTCATCAAAGCTATCACAGTGGTGGTCAAGGGCCTCTGGGGAAGGTGCGCTAGGAGCTGCTGAGCCACAGAGCCATCCTCTTGCTGCCTGCCAGTCTGCAGGAAGTGTTTGAGCCGCCCACCCAGACGTCTGTGGGCAGCAAAAATATTATAATAATTATCTTCCAGAAAAATAAAAACACAGCAGATTCAAAAAAAAACACATGTTCTAGACAGTAACTCATTTTTCCCATTTTATAATCCCATGACAAATCTGTGAGGTTGACTTTCCTTGCCTACATTATTAAAAAGCAACAAAACCATATTCCTGTGTGCATAACCAGAAGCAGATTGAAGGCCGTGACGTACTCTGTATCAGAAGACCTCTAAGTATTGTAGAAATGATCAAATGCAGTTAGAACCTCTCGGGGAAGGAGCAAATAAGTCATTCTGTTTTTAAAGAGGCTAACGTGACTCCTATATTTTTTCCCGAGTCAGGAGACATACCCAGCTGATTGGACAAGCTCTGTAAAACCAAGCAATTGAAAGGTTCTTCTACCAGTTCCTGCTCGGCCCAGCTGCACAGATGGAGATAATCAACCTGTTTCTAACATCTCTTCCCAGGAGAACCGTCATGACCCTCCCCTGGGCTTTGCCTCCTGGCCAGCACTAAAATGGAATCCCAGAGGTCAGAATGATTGCACAAAACCTCCCGAATGGAGGGGTTTTCTGTGTCCTTAGAGAGCAGCAGTCACAATAGGGGAGCTAAACTCAGCCAGGAAGCCCCAGGGGTGAGCTCAGAATCAAAATCAAACCCCATGCTCACAAGGGTGACCAGCATGAGAGACCTCTGAGTGGCAACAACATGCAAAGAGGCTAGAAGGACAACTCAGGGCAGTGTCCTGCGCGAGACACTTTGTGGATGGGGTCTTGCCCTGCCGCCCAGGCTGGAGTGCACTGGCATAATCAAAGCTCACGGAAGCTTTGAACTCCTGGGCTCAATCAATCCTCCTACCTCAATTTCCGAACTACCCAGGATTATAGGCTGAGCCACCACAACCAGCTCACTTTTACCTTATTTTAAGGAATCTGCTGATTGGAGGCTTAGATTTTAATTGTAGAATGGAAGTGGTATCTATTTATGTTACAAAGTTGTGAAAACCAAACGAAATGATTCAAAGTAGAGCATGATTTGCAAAGTGATATGTGCAAATACAAGGGACCATTAGTGCCACTATGTCCCACACCATTCTTCTCAGCTTGGGGGGCAGAGAAGGGGTGTCCTGGAGTTGTAGCCCTATGAATGGGTAAATTGTCATTACCTATTTATTTGTCTGCCCCTAACTAGACTGTGATTTCCTTGAAAGCAGGGACTGTGTCTTAGTCATCATTGCCTCTCCATTTGTAGAGTAAGACATTTTATCACCGTTTATGGAATGCTGAATGAATAAATTCTGAATCCTCACTATTATTCAGACTCCCAGCTGGCCATGAATTATGTGCAGTGGAATACTATGTGGCATAATGTGAGAAATGGAACAGCAAATGCCCATGTGCCCAGGAATAGCTCCCCATCTGCCAAAAATGGCTACTCCCCCAGCGCCGGAGCCCTGGCTCCACCGGGTAAAGAGCCTCGACTCAGAGTCAGAAGCATTCCTTGAATGGTCCACAGAGGCGGCAGCAAATGCCTCGGGAAAGAGTAGCAGCAGAACTTCCCTGTGCCCCCCTTACATGTCAGGCACTGCACAAAACTCGCAACTCCTCTAGAGAGGAGGTTTTGTTAGCATCCACGCTTTACGGATGAAGAAACTGAGTCTCTGGATAATGAAGTGAGATAACCAAGTACCCTGTGGCAGAGCCAGAACGCAACAGTCTGCAGGTCGGCCGTGCCCCACAGCCCGCACTCCCGGGCAATGCCCACATGCCTGCCTTCCCTCCGGCCTCATCCCTGCTCACACACCATCCTCCAGGCACAGTGCCAGGCACCAGGGGCACACAGGCACTAAGAGACAAGGGGCATCCACTTGAGGAAAAGCGTCAGCCTGCAGAGATGTGGACTGGGATGAAGGGGGTGGGGGCTGGGAAGCCGGATGTCTCCAGGGATGGGATGTGGTGGCCCGGGAGGACCCCGTCAGGACCAGACACAGTAGGGCAGGCCCAGCCCCTCAGTCCTGGCACGAGGAGGGTGTGGTGAAGGGTGTGGAAACCAACATGCAAGCCGGGAGCCGCGCACCCCCAGCAAGGAGACGAGAGGGGACGCCTGGGGCGGGAAGGCCTTGGCGGACCATTCTGAAATAAGATCCAGCCTGGCGGACTGAGGGGCTCAGAGTAGCAGAGGATGCTGTAGCCAGTCCTGAGACAGCCGCCTGCTGACCACCAGAAACGCCTGCAGCACCTGCCCTTTGAAACTGAACTTCATTTGTCCCAGCTGCCTCGGAGCCTCCAATCGCCCGCTTAGGCCTGACTTCTCTTGCTGGCTTCATTCTCTCCATCCTCCACGAGGGCTGCTGTATCCCTGGCTTGTCCCTGCTTCTGGCTCAGCACTCCCTCTTCTTCCGTTTGACCCTTGGGGCTCTCTGGGCCATCCTGGGTCTGTGTTCTCTAGTCCCCCACATGTGTGACTACTGTGAGCTCTGGGGACCCACAAGACCCCTGGCTCACATCCTATTCCAGCCTCCAGAAGGATTGAAACCCCCCTGGGGCTCAGCCTTCAGACACTAGCAGGTCAGACGTCTAGGACATTTCCTCCACTCGTCCTGTTGATGCCATCTATCCAGCAAATATTTACTGACAACACATTATCCTTTACACTTTGCTGGAGACTGAAAAAAAAGAAGGCAACTAAAATCGCTCTGCCCTAAAGGAATTAAGTGGTCTGACCATGACAACGAGTGAAGGAGCCTCACCTGCCCCATCCATATGCTTCTAATCCCCAGTTACGTCTCTCACCCTGAGATCTCTCTCTAGCTTCAGAGAAAGGAGATTTTGTACATAATTATGTTAAAACATGATTTTCTTCTTTGAATGTAAATCTACCCCACTCTTTCTCTTCTCTGTACCCAGCATAAAGGTCCGTGCAGGCAAAGAAAAACCCTAGGAGTTACTTTTGATTCTTCTATTTCCCTGGCCTATTTCTATATGTAGTAACTAATCCAGCAGCGAGTCTCGTCCATTCCACCTCCCACATCCATCCTTAATCTGTCCTCTTCTGTTCAAGTCCATTCTCACTCCCCTGATCCACCATTAGGCTGCTGCTGGTGTACGGAGCCCTCTCTGCAATTGGAAAACGTGCCCTTCCCCCAGGCCTTCACAGCTGGGCACCAGGACATTTGCAGGCAAGACGAGCATGGACTGGATTTTAGAGATTTGACCCCCAGACTGGACACCCTGTGCGGTAAATAACCTACAGAGACCCAACCGTGGTGCAGCCACGTCTTCTCTGCCCACCACTGCTTCCCAACGGCCCCTCCCATGGCCCATTCTCCAAACAGCTCCAGAGCCATCTTTTAAAATTGTAAACCAATCATGTCACTTCCCTTCTTAAAACTTTCCCATCTTGGGTGGCACCTGTGGCTCAGTGAGTAGGGCGCCAGCCCCATATGCCGGAGGTGGTGGGTTCAAACCCAACCCCAGCCAAAAACTGCAAAAAAAAAAAAAACCTTCCCATCTTTAACCTCCAAGGCCCTGGTCTTCTGGTGCCTGCCCGCCTCTCTGTCGTGCTTCCCACCCTCACTCTGGGCCACCTTTCTCTTCCTTAAAAACACCAAGCTCCTTTTCCTCATGACAGCCTCCCCCCGACTCAAGTGTCAACCTTCTTTTCTTTTCCACCTTCCACTTGGCACCACAGTATAAAGAATTGGGTTAATCTTAAAATGTGGTTGATCAAGCCAAGCGTGGTAGTATATGCCTTTACTCCAAGCCATTCAGGTGGTAAAGGTGGGAAGATCACTTGAACTCAGGAGTTTCAGCAAGATCCCATC